>JAYJMA010123873.1:0-16839 GCA_036873895.1 Parotocinclus cabessadecuia
ACAGACACACGCACGCACAAAACAGACACACGCACGCACAAAACAGACACACGCACGCACAAAACAGACACACGCACAGCGATGACAAGCTGATATACTTGTATCACTATTTCCCTGGCTCTGGGAGAAGCAGCAAGCACAATCTGTGAGGTCGTCTCAAATCTCACACAAGCCTTACTTATATAGACAAATCAAGGGAAAAACTTACAGGATCATTTCATAGCACACACACGCGCTCGCACACACAAAAAACAGACTACAATTCTGACTGCCACAGTGCTAATCATGATGCCACACACACAGACATGCATCATGCGCACACACACACACACACACACACACACACACACACACACACACACACACACACACACCCACACACACACAACACAGTTCTGACTGCGGCAGTGCTAATCATCACACACACACACACACACACACATGCACACGAACACACACACACGAACACACGAACACATACACGCACACGCACACAAAACACACTACAGTTCCGACTGCCGCAGTGCTAATCATGACACACACACACGGAGACACACACAGAGACACAGTAACGTGGAGTACAAACAGTAAACAGTTATAGCTACTTTGTGAACATAATAAAACATAATAAAATTTATTTTGAATTCAAATTTTAATTAAATTACACTTGCAATTTCAATATTAGGTACTTTTTCAGGTACTAAATGTATTATTATTAGGTACTAAATCAAAGTTGCAAAAGCTCAACTATCACCCCTAGTAAATATGAGTAAAAAAGTTGAATGAAAAAAAAAAAAAAAAAAAGAGTTGAATTGAACTTTAGGTGAAATATCACACTGTTAAAAAAAACGATGCAGAAAACTATGCAACTGAATTGAAGTTAGGGCTGGGCGATATGGTACAAATATTATATCACGATTATCAAAGACATTTTCACGATACATGTGATAAAAGATCAAATGCATCAGTAGTGCGTTCTTAAAAACTAATAAATATTATCCCATACTTAGTAAAGTGCACTTTATCCAGTAATCCAGGACTAATGACACTCTTTATAATGAAACATGCAGTTGGTCAGTGTTCTTGAAGCTCTGACGATATCCTCGATATACTCAGTAAAACATATCGTCTATCACAATAACAAACTGAATCACGATACGATAAGATATTGTCATATTGCCCACCCCTAGTGTGAAGCAAGTGCATACTTGAAGCAAGTGCATACTTTAAACATCCTGCAGTTTACATTTCCAGCATTTAGCTGACACCCTTATCCAGAGCAACTTACAACTCATATAGTCTTACAATCCAAGCAATTTGTGGGTTAAGGGCCTTGCTCATGGACCCAGCTATGGCAACTTGTCAAAGGTGGGATTTGAACCCTGGACCTTCTGGTCCAGAGTCCAGTACCTTAACCACTAGGCTACAATAGTCCCAAAAGAAATAACCATAAATATTAAGCCTTGCTACAAACTTAGAGAACTTGGTCCAGTTTCAACCTGAGAACCTCAACTTGCAAGACAATTTTGCTAACCACTAAGCTGCGCAGCCATGCGGTAGCTGCTGTTCTGTCATGTGGGGTAACCCAAGGAGTTCTGAAAGTCTGGAGCATCTGATGGCCTTTCTGGTCATCCTAAGTGTCTTACCGTTGGAAGTCATAATAGTCACATTGCTGATTTTTTTGTTTTTTATTTACTGACCCAGTGCATGATATGTTTTTAAGTATGACATTTCTGCATATGCTAATTAACCTTTCTTGGCCCTCATGAATATTTGATGCCAGTTTGAAAGTAGAAACAAGAGTGTCTTGTGTTCTTAAGTGCCAGAGCAGTCCAAAGTCATGCAGCGTAACTTCACCACACATCATGTGACCCAAACTCTTGAAACTGAGAGATCTGTTGCCGTCGTTTACTTTCCACTGCCATCTTTCCTTTAGGACACATGACCCGGCTAGTGAAAACCTGAGAGACACGGATACCAGACAAAGCACCTCAATATTCTGTTGCATTGTTAAAAATATCAGATGTGTGAAATCTGACAGTTTCACAGTTAAACTGTTAACCGTTATAGATGTTACAAGCTAAATGACATTGTCTTGTGTTTTCTGGGCGGAATGGCTAATTTATGGATAGTTCCCAGATGTCAGTTTATAGTCTTGTTGGTTGCTCTGTCTGAAATACCTCAAGAATGAAGTCACCTTTTGTGTGTTGTTGCCTGAGCTCTGGGCCAGTCAGTTAATTATATATATTTTACTAGGGATATCCCAAACCTTTTAAATGTTTAATGCAATATTAAGTCCAAAGCTCTGGATTTTGGCCACATGATCTATTATGGAAATCCTTACATTTGACTCTTTTTGAAAATAAATGTGATGTGTCACAAGTGTAAGTGTATCAGCTCATTTTTTAACAGTTAGTAATTTTTTATGTACATGACTGAGTGTATTGGTCTTACAAAAATCAAAATATATAATGAATCAGTGGATAACATGAAAACATGCATTTAGCAGACACTTTTATATAAGTGACATAACTGATACAGTCTTTCAATTGAAGCAATTGCGGTTTAATGGATTTGCTTAACAGTGGCAGTGTTAGAGACATGTTTTTTTTTTTATCCTGGACCCTCTGGTCAATAGACCTTCACCTTAACTGCTGCCACATTTTAGTCCCACAGGAATTATTTATTCCCTGAATGTACCTTTAGTGTAATTTCCTATAGGATTTTTTTCTACCCTATTTCATAATATGTCTATCAAATTATTATCAATGATGTTATGTTGAGAACCTTCTTATTGGCCTTTTTTCTCAATTTGGTATTTTGTGGGGCCTGTCCATCCTCCTCATATATCTTCTCATCAGGACTATGTATTGGTTGAACATTTTTGATACAGTTCTGCTATTATACTTCAAACAATACTTTTTTTCAACACCCTTTAATAGGGGTGTACAATATTAGAAGAATCCATTTCAGTATTTTCTGAATAATTAATAATTAACAGTAATTCAACGACACTTTGGCAGTGTATATGTTAAGTGTTCAAAAGTTAGGTGAGCCCATATCTGTTAACTGCCTGAATTGTCATTTGATATGGCAATTGATATGTCTTGCAATTTGTTGTTTTCATTGTCATAAGGCATTGTTATGATGTCATATATTTATATGCTGAAAGGTTTGTTGATTGTTTTTGTGGGCTTTTGTTTTTTTTTTGGTGGTACCTTGGCTGGTTTAAGCCTATTGTGAACAGCTGGCTCCCGTATTTTGTCTTGATCTTCATAATGTGCACGATAGTTAGTGTGCAGATGGTGACGTAAGGTAGTTGTGGAACTGTCTTTAACATCTGATTTCCAGCGTAGATTGCAGACTGCCATCCTGTGCCATCCTTCTTTTGAAAACCCAATCACCTCCAACGACATAGACTGTGATACTGGTGGCGTCCGTGGTGCAGTTTTTTCTTTAATTTCTAACATCATTTATTTTGATAAAAGGCTGGCTGGATTTGTGGTCTATAGCACTTTGCTTGCAGAGCTCATATACAGTCCACTACCTGTGTTTGACTGTTTTTTTTTGCAAATTGAGTGACATGCTCAATAATATCTGCTTGCACATAGTTAAAACATTTCAGATGTTATCATAAAAGATACATTTCAAACAGCACTTCTAATAACTAACCTTCTAATAATTGACAGTGAACAAGACATGACAATAAGAAGCATGAATAATGAATGTTAACAACAGCTCTCTCTAGACTAAAATACTGAAATTACAAGGGATCCTTGGGTAATTTCTTCTTTAATGCTATTCTGTGAATTTACGTCCGTTTGGATCAGCCATGTTAGTGTTTTCCTCCATTTGTTACTGAGATAATTAGTGTTTTTACCCAACTCTGTGGCACTATAATTAATCATGGGATTTTACAGGCAGATAAAAGTTTTTTCTGCCATAGTCTTCTATCACGCGAATGGAATTCAGTCAGAGACATCCCTAAGTCTACAAATGGAGACTTTAAAAAGATCTACTGCACTATTTTACTAGACTGGATGTTGGGTGAACTCCGCTGCCTCTTGGGCAGGCGAAAAAAAAGCATCACACAGACTGGTTAAAGGTGTGAGTTAATGAGCAGTTACTGGTATAAAGAATGACATTCAATTTAAATTTGTACAGCATAGACTTATAGTTTTCTGGAAAGAATGGTCAATTCTCTTAGTCAGTTACATGTGACACAAACATCTGGTTTCTTTCAGAATACAAACTGGAACATTTTATTAGTCTGGATGCAGGGTTTCACTCTGGGCGAGGTGATTATTGCAATTGCGAATGCTCTCACTCTTCCACTCTCATTGCTGTTCTGTTCACACAGGGTTTCAATCTCATCCCTGGTTTCAACCCAGGTTTTAACATGTATCTCGGGGGATCATCTCTTCTCTCTGAGCTTCAGAATTTCCTCCTGGCCCATTGGGCTGGGTCTGCGGTAGCACAAGTAGACCGGGAGTATCCTCACATAACACTGACATTTTGTTTTTTGATCTGATGCTGCTCTTAATGAAAGGTTCTACAAAGACTGACTAGACAGAGAAGGGAAGGATGTTTTGCACCATTAAAATAATTTTTAAAGCATTCAATTTTGACATTTCGTTTTTTGTTTATTTAACTCTCAAGCCTGTTGTCTATAGCAGATCCCATTCTCTTACTGACACTTGACAAAGCCCCACACTGGAATATTTATTATTAGGGTTGGGAGTTGTTTGCATTTTATCGATAGCAATTCTGATTTTCCAGCAGAGCGTATCAAGACAAAACTGTGATGACGTATGACGTATTGCAGAGGGCAATAGGAAAAATAAAGATGTATTTTTGCACTAACTGATTGTCCGGTCTGCAGGTTAGCAAGGATTAAGCATGTCTAGTCATTGTATGAGTGAGTTGTGTAAATGTTTTTCCTGTATCACACACACACACACACACACACACACACACACACACACACACACACACACACACACACACACACACACACACACACCGTTCAGATAGAACTTTTTTCTATTGAGTATAATGCAGATGTCTAATATTAGGGACTATTGTAGTTTCACACACTGTAACTCAAATAAACATGGCTGAATCATCATTATGGATGCCATTCATAGGAGTTTGTAGATGCCTTGTAAACAAGAGCTGATTGTTAGCATGTGTCTGTTTTGAGTCATGCACAGAATGTGGGCTGTCAGATCTGAAATCGCTTGCATTTTGCACCGACCCACCAGCTTCCTGTGAACAAATCTAATCTGTTAATGGTTGAGTGCTAGTGGCCTTCCTGTCTGTCTGTGACTTTGGTCACCACTTGTGCAACAGTTCCTCTTTTTTTACACTGTATGTGGGTAAGTGTTTTCAACGGTGAAGTAGTGTCCTTTATTCATTGCTGAGCATTAAACATGCCCAATTTTAACTCAATACAGCTGTGGCAATTGTTTCAGAACCCAGGTTGCGGTGATCTTTCTTGCAAGATTTTCACTGTGAGATTGCATTATATATTGCACATGTCAGCATGCTCTTGGAGCAGCCAAGACATCAGACAGTTGGGATAGATATGGTAATATGGTGTAAGATGTTGGAGAGAAGATTTCAGCTGGTTTGAGTTGGGTGGCAGAAACAGAACCTGGCCTGAGTTACTCGTTTTAAAGACTTGTCACTAGGGAAACAAGACAACAAGGGCACCACCACAACCAGTATTTTACAGTGCCTTTGGACAATTTGAAATGATGAATAATATAGCCTCGAAAACTCACCATACTCCACCTAGTGTTTGTTCTTTAAGTGATGTATTAAATTGGTTGTGTTTGTGTGTGGTTCCCACGCGAGGTATTTTTTTCCGTTGTATGTGTTGCAGGATGCAAATTTTACATCACAGAGCGTGTAAAAGTTCGACACGGCTGACTTGTTTGTTTATGATGTAACGCCGCGTGTCTGCGAAGTGTAAAGGAAAGGGGGCGGGGACACAAAACTGCACACAGGGCCTCAGCGGGCTGCAAACCACAGCTGATTGTTTTTGGTGATTGGCAATGAAAGGCATTGATTTGTATTGATTGGAATCGGCCAATAATGATCCGTGACCTATATATAAAATAATATCACAATATTTTAGGGTACTTTTGCGATACCATTATATTTGGCGATATGTTCCAACAACATACAATTGCAACAAAATATATTTTATATTTTAAAATGCCACACCTCAGGCATTTTTGACTTTCCTCGAGCTCAGCTACATGCTCCTCCTTGAGCTGCTGAAACAGATTAGATTTGTTGCTACAGACTTTTTGAGTAGCTTATGTATCACTGTAGTAGTAGTACATCTGATATTTTGTACCCAAACCATCTCCACACTACCGAAGTCGCTCCCCTTTTAGGGACAAAAGCCACCTCGACACAACCCACTTTCTGCCATATCTGTTGATCTGCATATGAGTCACGTAATGGACGTATGCCATGCTCTCTATAAATACATTAAGTAAAGACGTCGGAATATCATGAAATGAATGTTTTATATGGTCAAAAAAAATTATACCGGTGTTATCGCAAACAATATGATATGGCACACCGCTAATATATACACTGCTCCAAAAAATAAAGGGAACACTTAAATAACAGTATAACTCCAAGTAAATCAAAATTCTGTGAAATCAAACTGTCCACTTAGGAAGCAACACTGATTGACAATCAATTTCACATGCTGTTGTGCAAATGGAATAGAGAATAGGTGGAAATTATTGGCGATTAGCAAGACACACTCAATAAAGGAGTGGTTCTGCAGGTGGGGACCACAGACCACTTCTCAGAGCACTAGCATTGCCAGAGCCCTGCAAAATGACCTCCAGCAGGCCACAAATGTGCATGTCTGCACAAGCGTTTAGAAACCGACTCCATGAGGATGGTATGAGGGCCCGACGTCCACAGATGGGGGTTGTGCTCAAAGCCCAACACCGTGCAGGACGCTTGGCATTTGCCAGAGAACATCAGGACTGGCAAATTCGCCACTGGTGCCCTGTGCTCTTCACAGCTGAAAGCAAGTTCACACTGAGCACATGTGACAGACCTGACAGAATCTGGAGATGCCGTGGAGAGCGTTCTGCTGCCTGCCACATCCTTCAACATGACCGGTTTGGCAGTGGGTCAGTGATGGTGTGGGGTGGCACTTCTTTGGCAGGCCGCACAGCCCTCCATGTGCTGGCTAGGGATAGCCATTACGTACCGAGATGAGATCCTCTGACCCCTTGTGAGACCATATGCTGGTGCGGTTGACCATGGGTTCTTCCAAATGCAGGACAATGCTAGAGCTCATGTGGCTGGAGTGTGTCAGCAGTTCCTGCAAGATGAAGGCATTGAAGCTATGGACTGGCCCGCCCATTCCCCAGACCTAAATCCGATTGAGTATATCTGGGACATCATGTCTCACTCCACCCACCAACGTCACATTGTACTACAGACTGTCCAGGAGCTGGCGGATGCTTTCGTCCAGGTATGGGAATAGATCCCTCAGGAGATCATCCGCCACCTCATCAGGAACATACCCAGGCGTTGTAGGGAGGTCATACAGGCACATGGAGGCCACACACATTACTGAGCCTCATTTTGACTTGTTTTAAGAACAAGACATTAAAGTTGGATCAGCCTGTTGTGTTTCTTTTCACTTTTGTGTGTGACTCCAAATCCAGGCCTCCATTAGTTAATACATTTGATTTCCATTAATGATTGTTGTGTGATTTCGTTGTCAGAATATTCTACTTTATATAGAACAAAGTAGTCAATGAGAGTATTTCATTCATTCAGATCTAGGATGGGTTCTTTGAGTGTTCCCTTTATTGTTTGAGCAGTGTGTATATATAGTAAATAACCCAATGAATAAAACAAAATGCAAAACATAAGATTTAGTTACAATTTTCTACAATAATTACTGTATGTTTACATCAGTTTGCATGCAGTATGATATTTCTCATACTTGCTGTTTGGCCAAGGACACTTAAGGGTTTGTGGACATTTTTTTTAATTCTAGGCTGTCACCTTAATACCCAGCTTTAGCCACTTTCCTTCTGACAGTCTGTATACCCAGAAATTATGACACAAATCTGTGAATGTGTTCATATTGGTTGAATTACATTCTTGGTTTGTGTTCTGCCCTTCTGTTCTTGGAATAGTTCTGGCATATTTGTGCACTAGTTCTATTTTAATTTTCTCTTTCTGTTTGTCATTCCTTGACTCCATGTTCATTTCCTATTTAATTTCCGCTGATCAAACTCATTTGCTTTAATCTTGCATGTGATTGAGTGAGTCACAATCTGTACAGTTTACAAAGCACTGCATGAGCAGTCTGTGTTCTTTTTGAAAAGCGAATGACAGTCAAAAGATAAACCTAAATACAATTGGCTAAATAATGGATTAAACCATATTCTTGATTATGTGAGTTAAGGGTTGATGATATTTGAAGTCTTTTGACTTGTTCTACATGAGATTCAGTAAATTTCATGAACATTGCGTGCTCACTGTCTTGCAATTTCTTTCAAGCAGTCAGCAGGGGTATGGCTTTCTTTCCCTCTCACAGACTCAAAATAAAAAAACAATCAGGCCAAAAAAAATACTCACCTGCTTGCGTCTCACAAAAGGTACATTTGCACCAGTGAAATATTATTGAGTTTGTACCGCAGACATCGTGGATAATGTATTTCTTAGAATGCTGTGTATAGGGACTTTTTCTTTCCTACTTTACAGCAGGGTCTTTTCCCAGCATGTAGGAACCTTGAGTGATGCGAGTATACTCTAATTGGTCCAGACATAATGATGTACAGGTAGTCCCCGACATATGATGGGGATACCTTCTGACAAATCCATTGTAAGGTGAATTTCTCGTAGATTTAGGACTTAATACATGCTATAATCTAATAATTTCATAGCCTATATTAAACACTACCTTGACGACAGCATCACGCAGTGCTGAGAAATGCTGGAGAGTATTGTAGTTTGTAGCGTACATTAAACATGCTTAGAACACTTGCATTAAGCAAAACTTTGACAAAGTAGCAGAGCTTATTACGTAAAAATTATTTAATACATCATGTAATTAGTTGAATAATTTATTGAAGGTGTAAAAAATAGTATTACTGGGAGAGCAAGGTTAACCATCATTGTAGCACTCCACCAAACTGGGATTTATGGCTTTAAGTGTTCTGTCATCATATCAGTCAGGAGACTATTGTTTCTCTCAGACAGAGTCCTTTAGGTGCTTTGTTTGCTTATGGAGGCGACTGTGCTTTTAGGAATCTTTCAGTGCAGCACAATTGTTTGGACTATTCTCCAGATTTGTGTCGACAGTCCTGTCTCTAAGCTCCACAGGCAGTTCTTTTCTCCTCTTGCCTTGGTTTTTGCTCTCATATCAGCTGTGAGACCTTATACAGAGGTTTGTGTCTTTTCAAATTGTGTGCAATCATTTAAATGTTCCACAGGTAGACAAAAATCAAGGTGTACAAACATATCAAATGGATGATTAATAAGGGAATCAGAAGGCCCTTGAGCTAAATTTTATTTTTAAATGTCCATGCAAAGTTTGAGTTTATCCTTTTTTAAAACATTTTCAAGAATTTCTATAGTTCTGTTATCACGTTCTCATTTTAGGGTATTGTGCAATGTTTTAAACAGTCCTATATACTGTTGGGTACATTTTAAGTTGGTTGTGATTGGACCATCTTTTGCCTTCAGAATTGCCTTAATTCTTTATGGAATAGATTCACCAAGGTACAGGTAACAAAAGGTTTTGGACCATATTAACAAGATAACATCATGCAGTCTGCTGCAAATACATGATGTGATTATTTTTCCACATCTCAAAGGTGCTTTGTATGCATCAGGGTGTTCATTTGAACATTTAGAGTTATTTGGAGCAAATTTCTAAATATTGGCTCTGTGTGCCTGTCTGTGTGCCTGTCTGTGTGCCTGTCTGTGTGCCTGTCTGTGTGCCTGTCTGTGTGCCTGTCTGTGTGTGTTTGTCTGTCTCTGGGCCAGGAGTTTGAACCTCATCTGACTGAAGGCAGCGTTAAGCCCGTGATTGTGGAGGCATTATTTACGGCTATAAATAAACAGTGCTCTGTGGTTAATCCTTTATCGCACTTCTTTTTTTAGGCCACATTCATCCTCCATGCCTACCAACTGACGGTGAATGTTATACGCAGACCAAAAGGTCCCTTAGAGATTTGCACTCTGTGATCCAATTCACTACAGAAGATTAATTTATGCAATCATTTTTTTTTGCAATAAAGTGCTAAAAGTCAGGTCTGTTTTCTATCCCAGTGAAGAAAATGTTGGTGAGTTGGGGTAGCATCACTGTTTATGTTGGCTGTTAACTTCACATTTTAGTAGATAACTTTTGGTCAGATGCCTTGGGCTTGAACTAGGGATGTGCGATGTCGAGCAAAATTAATATATTGTGGTTATGCTATATATATTATGTTTTCTCAGATTTTGTTGATAAAGCTAATTTTGGCAGTGTATATACATTGTACCTAAACAATGGAAAAAAAAAAGTTTATAGAACCCATCTTTCTCGACTACCATTATTGGCACAGTGTCTTTTGTGATTTAATTGGTGCCCACATTTGTTTTGTCTTTTCATCTGCCTCTTTTCTTGTGATGAGGCACTTTCTTGCAGAATGCTGTTTTGTAATTTTGCTAAAGTGTTTAATATGCTTGTGTGCAGGTTTCTTGGCTGGTTTAAGCACGTCATGGACAACTTTGTCATAATTTTTACTGATGGTGAAATAATTTGGTTGTTGAGCAGTTGTTTTGATTTCTGACATAGTTTGCAGGAAACTAAGGACAGTTCAGTGTTTTTGAAGCTGATTCCTTGCAGCATGGTTGACCAATCACTGCTAATGATCAAGATCAGGGCTGGATGCCACTTTAAACACAGTTACGACATAAAACATGGGTTGTGTCCAAAACAAACTGCCTGGTGAAGTATGAAAAATTGCCAGTTGGCTAAATTAAAAATTAAAATGGCCTAAATCAGATACCACTTTAATACACTTTTTTGCTGCCTGTTTTGTTGCAATATATGACAACTTTAGCTGTAATGTTTGGCATTTGAGTTTGGTACGTGTTCTTGCCACTAAGCTGATCTATTTGTACATTTATTTTATTTCACCAAAGCATTGTATGTCAGTAACAAGTAATGCGAGTAATAAAATGCCTCCCCTCTAACTGAACTGTCCATAACCAGGACCTGAAAGTACTTTTCCCTGTACATTACAAATGTCTGAGTAGGCATCAGTGATTAATCTGTATACCTACAATAGTCTGACTCTGTAACTGTAAGATTTGTGAACATTTCTGATTAAAAATGGTCTTCAGGTGAAGTGCTATTACTGAAATTAAGCACAAGCAAGAAGATACAGTGGAACCTCTGTTAACGACCACAATCCGTTCTGAAAAGTTGGTTGCTATCCGAAACAATTTTCCCCATAGGAAATAAAGGAAATAGAAATTACTGGTTCCCAGCCCCTGTTGATTTGCTAATATATGAAAGTTACAGGCTATATAGGTATGTTTTTTTTTTTTTTAATGAGAACAGTTATAATACAGTACAAATGGAGTTAAATAAACATAAAAAACATTAAAGAAAGCATTTAAACAAACTATTTAGTAAACATAACAAACCTTACTGTTTTGACTGCGATTTAATGGCATGAATGGATGGAGGTGTGGGTTGCAAGGGGTGGAATTACTGCTTGAAGGGGGAATCCCCCTCCGTGATAACATGATTGAGGATCATATTATTAAAATAAAGCACAAAAATCACTAAATAAGAAGGCTGCGTAAAGATAAAGGAAACGACCGGCCGATCGTAACTGTGGCTCGTTCCTATTGAACGGGAGTTCAGAATCATAAAGTCCATAGCTTTTAAAACTTTGGAAATATCAATCCATTTATTATAGCAGCAGCAATAGTGGATATCAAGTATGATTTTAGACATTCAAACCTCCCGTTTGCATAAATACACTCCAATAGCATTCATACGAACAGGATTTTACCACTTCCCCCCCTTACCTGGTACCTTAGTCACCTTTAAACCTTTCGTCACCCCACATGGTGAGTGATGCAGCAAAGCATAAATGGCTCCTACAGTAACTGTGTCTCGAGCGCGAATGACGCTTGGTCTGAGATGCTGGTCACCCGTAGGTGACGTAGCTGTACGCTATCCGAAATTGTATTTGCTATCCGGCGCAAATTTTTAGTGAGAGTTTTGGTCGTTATCCGGATTGTTCGCTATCGAAGGCGTTCGCTAACCGAGGTTCCACTGTATTTACGTTTACATTTTATCCTGCCCTTATCCAGAGCGACTTACAGTTAATACAGTCTTCCAATCCAAGCAATTATGAGTTAAGGGCCTTGCTCAGGGACCCAACTGTGGCAGAGTTAGGATTTGAACCCTGGACCTTCTGGTCCATAGACCAGTACTTTAATCACTAGGCCATCACAGTCCCACATTGTGAATAGGATGGAACTGAAGAACCAGACGTAAACCACTGATAAGGGCCAAGTGGAAGCAAAGAAGCATCAAGCAAAGAAATAATAAAGATGTGTTTTCTGCTAAGAATTTGGCCATAGAACATGTTTGGGGTAGAATAAACCAGTCAATCTATGGTTCAGACTGTTTTTGTTTTGCTTTTTTTTGGAAACACAGGTCAGAATTAAAAAAATATATCTTCTTGTATTCAAATATAATTTCTAATTATGTCTACGTTTGTTTTTAGCCTCTGTAACCTGATATCACTGGAACTTAGAGAAAACATGCTGACATATTTGCCTGAGTAAGTAGGCTGCATTTTGTATGCGTGCAGTACCATTCAGTTGCACAAACCCTTATGTTCAATTACATATTGTCTGTCTTGCCAGATCTATTTCTCAGCTGCACAGACTTGAAGAACTTGATGTAGGCAACAATGAGCTGTACGACCTGGTAAGTTTCACTCTATATATAATATTGTTTGAATTATTATATTAGGTACATAAAGCCCTGACGTGTTTCCAGTTTATTTAACTTTTTAAATAAAGGCTAAACAGCAAACACATTAACCACAGTCTCCTCTTTTATGGATGCACATGACATTTGTCACACCCTGATATTCTAAACGTGAGAATGTCAGTTCAGACATGTTTTGCGTAGCTCTGCATTCCTGTGCATGCTGTTGATATTCACCTGCCGTTCCTCCTTTTATTCTTAACTGTCACTGATTCGTTTGCAGCCAGACTCGATAGGGTGTCTCGTGAGTTTAAAGGACCTGTGGCTGGATGGAAACCAGCTTTCTGAAATACCACCGGTAAAGTATTCATTGAATGTAGAGAACTATCAGAATGTACAGACTTGTTGTTTTAGCTATGGTATGATGGCCATATATAATTTCTTAGTCTCTTTGTTAGAATGCAATCAGAACATGCAGGAAATTTGTATGCAAGATTAAAAAATATTATGAAAATTCAGCTTCTATGGGCCACAGTAACCAGTTTTCAGCTTTGCAGTGACACTGATGTGGTGGTGGCGTGTTAGTGTGACACAGAAATGTTGCTGGAGCATTTAAACCCAGTGTTCACTCTCTGTAATGCTTACTGAAAGTAGCATGAAATGCAAGCTTGGACATGGTGGTTTTAGTCAGACGGACTTTATTAGAAGTGCTGATATTTGCACATTGCATTTAACTTCTAATTTAAATGGACAAATAAATATATGTGGCTTTCCAACTCTTGTAAAGGATATAGGCAAAATTAAGAACCTGCTCTGCCTGGACGTGTCAGAGAACAAACTGGAGCGTCTCCCAGAAGAGATTGATGGCCTACTCTCACTCTCTGACCTGCTGGTATCACAGAATCTTATTGATGCACTGCCAGAGGGCATAGGTTAGTCTTTACACTACTGTTTGCACCTAAAGGTGTGTTCCTCTGCTACATAATACAGTACATTTTGTTTGATAGTGTTAGTTTTGTCATTAAGACATGTTACATATTACTTATATTTATTTGCATGTGTACATTTATTAATCATTTCAAAACCAACAGCAAAATAGCAAAGAAACCTAATTAGCATTAGGTCTGCTTAGTCCTGATTAAACAGATGAATCTGGCGATATGTTTTAGCTACATGTTTTGTCTTTTATGCTTAACATTGTGAATCTAAAAAAAAGATTATTTTCTTTTTTCTTATAAGTATTGTAATTTTTTTCGTTATTTTCTTATAATTTCTAAACCATAAAATGATTCACATAGTCTTTTTTCAGTCGTTAGTCTCCATATTTTTAGCAATATAAATAATACTTGTGAAAATAAATGCATAAAACCTTTTCTTATATTTGGAGCTTCCAGCTATTAGATATTTGCAGAAAGGAGAGAGCAGTTATGTTACTTGATGCTTAATCAGAAAAAAAACATATCCCACAGGAAAATTAAAACGCCTTTCGATCCTGAAAGCGGATCAGAACCGAATGGTCCAGCTGCCAGAGAGCATTGGAGACTGTGAAAGCCTGACAGAACTGGTGCTGACCGAAAACCAGCTGCTGGTGAGCAACTTGCATTCCATACATTCAGTTCAGAAAGGGAGAGGTGCAGGATGTGAATCTCATTATTGTGCTGAACGTTTAGTGTTTAGTTAGCTCAGTGTTGTAACTGTAGTCCTGAATATAATGTAAGTTGAGCCAGACAGGGTGTGAGAAATAATTTCACACGATAAAAAAAAAAAAAATTATAACAAATTCTGGTTAATGATTAAAATTTTCCAAAATAGTTCTTGACAATGGACAAAATCTGGCGCTGACAGCAGATTTCTATATTGATTTAAGAATTGTGGCTACCTTTTTAACAGAATACTTAAAAAAAAAGCTGTACCTTTTATATTGTTAAAAATATACTATATATAATCATAGTATAACTTTTATAACTATTATACTATTATATAATAATATATTATAAAGCTTTATAAAGCATGTGAGTCTTCTCAACAGAGCATCCATGAATTATAGAGCAAAAATAATTCTGTTTATAAATGTATTTTTAGATTATAAAAAACACCAATAAATTTGTTATTCACTATCAATACAGTTAAATAAATGACATGAGCTATTCAGTACTTTATTATAAAAAATATGTTATTATATAATTTATGTTAATGATTTGCCACTGCAGTTTAATGTAAAATTTTTAGACATATTTAATGTTTACAACTTCACATTGCCAACCTCGACACTTTCTGACTTTTTTAGATGTATTGCAAATAGCTTTTAATCTGGATATTGGCTCATATGCTCATATCTCCTACCACCAGAGCTTGCCAAGAAGTATTGGAAAACTTAAGAAACTCTCAAACTTCAATTGTGATCGGAATCAGCTAACATCTTTACCCAAAGAGGTATGCACTTTTTATACACATTTACACAACCACGTGAAATGTGCCCCAGTTTCACTCACACCACAAATAAAGTGGTCATTTGCATGTGCAGTGTAATAGCGTGTAGTTAGTGGGCTTTAATTTGTGATCAAATAGCAACACCTAGGTAATGTGTTGAAATAAAATAAAATGTAAGTAATAAAATGAGTAAAAACATTTGAAATAAAACTTAAATATTTATGTTCTCTGAGAGCAGTGTGTCAAACAACGGTGGTTAAATCCTGTAAATACGCTTAAGAATAATGAGTAGAAAAGATTTAAATAGCTGTCGATTTCTTTGTTAATTTTCTTTCTTTTTTTGTTTTTTTTTTGCTGAGTGTTATTTTAAGTAATTTGTATAAGAAGAGAGTATTACTTCAGAGCTCCTTGGTCTGAATCCTTATCTAAATGCAACCTGTTTGCAGTTTTTATCATGTCTTTTTGGGTTTACACTGGGTACTTCTGGTAGTTTGGTTACCAGGTTGGTACAAAATTTAGAGGGGCACAGCTATACTCCTCTACTTTCCAATCAGTTGTCAAATCAAAAATGTGCCTGTTTAAACACTAAATAGATTCAAAAGTCAACTCAAGAGTTCAAATAGCCCAAACTAACAGTTATCAATTATGTAAAGACACTGTATACTTTTACTAATTTGAAAGACTTTACGATACATTTGACTCACATGCTACTTT
Organism: Parotocinclus cabessadecuia; assembly: GCA_036873895.1. Classification (NCBI taxonomy): domain Eukaryota; kingdom Metazoa; phylum Chordata; class Actinopteri; order Siluriformes; family Loricariidae; genus Parotocinclus; species Parotocinclus cabessadecuia. The sequence goes on from JAYJMA010123873.1 coordinate 16,151, forward strand.
TGCCATGTGAGAATGAGCCAACTTTTTAAAAATAACTCCAGCAGAAGTACAGTTTCTTTTCTTTTGTGCTTCCTACATTTTTAGAAGACTATTAATCTAGCATTTCAGTTTATTTAATATGTTCATCACAATGAAGGGTTTCTTAAGTGGCTCTGGTACCACTTGTTAGTGATATTTGTATGTCATTCATGTAATTTTGTGGTGAAAATTTGACAATGTTTTGACTCTTCACAGAGGGTTTTCTATATTTTTAGTATGTCTGCAGTCATTTGAACAGATGCTTTACAATACCCAGGGCCTGCTATGAGGTCACTAAGGTTTGGATATTGGTAACTTGTTTGAGGTAAAAAAAAAGGTTTGCTGGATAAAAAAATAATCTCTTGCAAGATGAATGCTTAATTCAGTTAAGACTTGTAATTTAGTGTACACTGTGTATGTGAGATTTGTGTGTGTAATGCTGAACATTGTGTGTCTAATGAGTTGCAAACATGCAACTTAACGTACTTAATTAGGACATTTTTGCTTTAAACGACCAGGTGTACAACAGAGGACATGAAATAGAAATATCTTGATAAAGATATACAGTGCCTTGCGAAAGTATTCACCCCCTTTGATTTTTCCCTATTTTACTACATTACAACCTGTATGTATTTTTTTTTTTTTTTAATCTGAATTAAATGTGATGCATC
>JAYJMA010123883.1:0-31787 GCA_036873895.1 Parotocinclus cabessadecuia
CCTGTCCCGGATCAGCGAGGACTCTTTATAAGCTTCGCCCGCGTTCATGCGGTGCAAAGCTTTCCTTGTTACACGTTTTCTGTTTTGCCTTGTTTTGTCTTGTTTTGGACTGGACTGGACTGGACTGGACTGGACTTTACTGGACTTGACTGGACTGGACTGGACTGGACACAGGTGAGGTAGGATCTTCCAATTGTGTTTTCCAGTCCTTGATCCTGCCTTTTTTATTTAGTAAAAAAGGTAAATAGTGTTCAGAGACAGAAATGTAAATTGCATATTCAGGCAATAACTCAGCAATAACCTCAACCAATGGTTTCAGTTATGCTTATACTATAAGTTATGTTATAGTTGCAGATCAGATCTGCCCGACAGTCAGGAGACATTTTAGACCATTCCTCTTAAGTTAAGTTAGGTTTTCATGCAAAATGTCATGATAAACATAAATGCATGCTTGCATTGATGACAGCAATCCATCTAGGCCCTGAGGCAGCAAAGCAGCCCCAAACCATGATGTCCCCTCCAGTCTCACAGTTTCACAGTCGGGATGCAGTTTTGATATTGGTGTGCATGCCTTTTTTTTAAATTCAGATGTGGCACTGTGTGTTCCTTCCAAACAGCTACATTTTTGTTTCATCTGTCCACAAAATATTTTGCCAGTAGTGCTGTGGAGCATCCGGGTCCTCTATTGCGGACTATAAACATGAAGCAGTTTTTTTTAACAGCAGTGGAGTCCTCTCATAAACTCCAATCTTGTTTAATGTTTTACTTATTGTAGATTTTTTAACAAATATGTTGCCATGTGCCAGAGATTTCTGTAAGTCTTTAGCTGACATTCTAGAATTCTTCCTCACCTTATTGAGTGTACTGTGAATTTACTGTAAATTACTGTAAATTGCTTGACAGTTTTATTGTGAACTTCCACAGTTTGACTATAATTGTTGATGGCAATTTGACCACTTCATTGTTCCACTGTCAAAATTCATAGTCCAGCTGTAGCCTTGCTTGAATATAAACTGACCAGAAATGATTTCACACTTCTACTATGGACTTCGATGATCATGTGGTCACTTCATGATTCTACTGTCAAATTTCAAAATACATTTTTTCCATTTTTCCTCTTTCCAGGACCACCAAACAGTGGTAAACAGTCTGTCTCAGAAGATACATAAAGATAATACTTAAAGATACATATGTAACCCTTTCCAGCTTTATGCAACAATTCTTACAATGCATCAATATTAGTAATATTGTTAATTAGTTAGTATGTAAGACAGTGTGCAGGATGAGGAATTTGCTCTTTCACACAGTGTATTGTAGTATTATGTAAGTTTACCTCTGTAACCTCCTGAAGTTGTGTTAGTTGTCTGTGTTTGTCATCGGGTTGTGGAACTACTTTGCCTAATTCCTGCACGATCCAGTTTATAACCCCGGTCCTGAGAGAGAAATATCACAGCATAAACCATCATGAATTGATGGATTTGAAACAATCTGCATTCTTATATATGAGCACTAGATGGCAGCGGCGGATTGAAGAAAACAGACTGAGGGAAAGGACTGCGTATCAATAAATAAAAAGATCAAACTAAATGAAATTTTAACAATTATCCCTCCCCTTCCAAAGTAGCACATGCAAGATGTGGTAATATTTTTTTAAAGATGTAGTCTTTGAACCGTTATGTTCTTCTGAATGATGAAATCATATTTTTTTCTGCAAGTTGTGGAGCAAATGATGAGGGAATAGACGTATGGACTAGATGCATTATACCACATGAAGCTATTTAACTATCATATAGACCCATGACGAGTTAAAAAAATCTGATCATCAATACCATATATTGTGATGGTTAACGAGAAAATGAATAAATAGCTTGAAAAAAACTTGCTGAGGTCAGGGCGGTCCAATCTCCTCTTTAGTTCAGACCACACATTTTCTATTTTTTTTCCAATTTTTTCTATTTTAGTTCAAGTAAGGGGACTGTGCTGACCATGGCAGGAACTTGATTTAGGGTCAGGAAACCATTTTTTGTGTCCAATCATTTTGATCATACAATATCTCACAAAAGTGAGTACACCCCTCATTTCTAAAACTATTTTATTATATTTCTTCATAGAACAACACTGAAAATATGACACTATGATACAATGTAAAGTAATCAGTCTACATCTTGCATTACTGCAGGGGGTTAAAGGGGTGGGAGGTCAGTCTGTCAATGCGCAGACCATATGCCACACATTGTATCAAATTGGTCTGTATAGCTGTCGTCCCAAAAGAAAGCCTCTTCTAAAGACGATGCTCAGAAAAGCAAACAAACAGTTTGCTGACGACAAGCAGACATGGATTATGGGATGTCCATGTATGTTCTGGATCCTGCTGTAAGATCCAGTGATGACCCCTTTTTAGTTTCTAGGGAGAGGGAGTCATCTTCTGATTTCAAATGTCCTGGTATTTCATGGTGTCCACGATGCTGTTTACCCTAACAAAGGTATTCAGGAATATGGAGGAAAAACAGCCCTATAACATCATAGACCTTCCACCATAAATAACATATTTTTTAGTGAAATTGTGAAGGTCGCTTTAATTGTATACACCCGATTTCGAACTGCCTCAATTCTCCAAAGCATGTGCTGGAAACAAAAGATGCAAATCTCTTGTTTCACCTCTTCCCAAAGGTGCACTATTGGATCAAGATCTGGTGACTGTGGAAGCCATTTGAGTACAGTGAACTTATTATCATGTTTAATGAGCGGATTTGAGCTTTATGACACAGTGTGTTAACCTGCTGGACGTGACTATCAAACTAAATCAAATAAATACACTCTACTCATAAAAGGATTAACAAGATCAGCAACAATACAGTACTTAGGTAGGCTGTGGCATTTAAACGATGCTCAGTTGGTACCAGCCTGTGCCAAGAAACTATCATTAATCACTATTAATGATACTATTACATCACTAGCAGTCTAAACCACTGACACAAAGTAGGATGGATCGATGCTTTCATATAGGTTATGCTTAAGTCTGACCCATCCATACAAATATTGCAGCAGAAATCGAGACTCATCAGAACAGGACACATTTTCAGTATTATGTTGTGTAATTTTGGTGAGCCTATGCACATTTTAGCCTCTTCTTGCCTGCCCATATGTGTGGTCTCACACTGCTGTAGTCCTACTGCTTCAATCTTCAATGTGTTGTGTGTTAGGAGATTCGGTTTGTGTGTGGTGTTTTGGGCTAAACAATGCTTGTGATGTGCTACAGCTCAGAGGCACTGACTGGTTAAAGAATTAAAATAATTGAGTGAAAAATTACATTGATAATTTACAGTCGTGCTCATAAGTTTTACCCTGGCAGAATTTTTTATTTTTTGTCTATTTTTAAGAGAATATAAATGATAATACAAAAACATGTTGTTTCATTCATGGTTAGATCAATTGTGTTTGCTCTTTTTAAATCATAATGACAACAGAAACTATCCAAATCACCCTGATTGAAGTTTTGTCATTATAACACACACATTGGCACATGATGTTATGATATGAAGTGAGGACCCAAAGATGCAGTATAAGGGGATGAACGACGTTTATTTATAATAAGGAAATCCACAAATGGTCGAGCAAAAGGCTCCCTAGAGTACAGAAATTAAATGTTAAGGCACAGCCGGGTCATGTCCCAAACGGGAAAATACTTGCTGGCGAATGAGCGATTCTAGCACAGTAGGTGTTGAATCGTTGAGCGTGAGCTTAAGAGCACGAAGAAGTCGCATTGGGGTGCGTCCCAAACGGGGTGATGCAATACAGCCCTGAAACACCAGGGGGCGAGCCCAAGCTCGTGAGCGCCGAGAGTAGAAGTAGCGTTGGGGCGCATCCTAAACGGAGCTGCACAGCTGACTGAAATGAAGCTCGGCAGGAAGCCGAAGGGAGGCTCAAGCGTCATGATACCCTGGTTCTATCCCTAACTGGCTAAATACATTAAGGGTTTCCCCTTTACACATTTGTCGACTCTAAAAGACCCGGGATGTTACGTCTGATCTATTAATCAACGCTGGCGTTAATAAAGCAGAACGCAAACGAGAGACTGAATTTTATGTGACGACGTGGCGACAAACAACACCGAGACTCGAACTTAAATAGCAAGAGCCCCAGGTGTTCACCATCACGTCATCAAATAAACGGGGATATAAACGGCATCACCGGACGCTCTGTAACGGTGACCGAAAACCACTGCGAGCAGACCGGGACTTGAGGTAAGCCTCGTAATACGTGCAGCTTTATATAGCTACTGAAAGTAGTCCATCCTCACCTGTGATCTATTTACTTGTAATTAGTGTGTGTGAGTTTATGGGCTCCTGACAGACCCCTGCATGTTTCATCCAGTGTTACTACTGATGTTGTTGGATTACGAGCCATGGGGAAAGTTAAAATTATTAAAGAATCTGTGGGAGAAGATATTTGAACCTCATAAAACACGAAAAATATATAAAAAGATATCCAAGGAATTAAGAATGACAAAAAGCAGAGTTCTCTATAGCAGAGTAACTCTGATTAATAAGTGGAAAATGACATTCTGTTGAAACAAAGAAAAGGTCAGGTAGACCAAAAAAAAATTTCAGCAACAACTGCCAGGAAAATTGTTTGGGATGCAAAGAAAAACCCACAAATAATGGGAGCTGACATACAGGTCTCTCTGAGAAGAAGTGGTGTGGCTGTTTCAAGATGCACAATAAGGAGGCACTTGAAGAAAAATGGGTTGTATGGTCAAGTCGCCAGAAAAAAGCCATTACTATGGCAATGCCACAAAGGAGCCCATTTACAATATGCCAGACAGCACAGATATCACGCTTGGTAGAGCTGAAGCGGAGGCAAACGTGGTATGCAGTGCATACCTAACAAGTCCAGGTGCAGGCGTTGGATGGTGGCGGCAAGGTGCAGGGTGACGTGGAGATCCAGGACATCCCAAGCGCTCCAGCGACGCAAAGCAGGCCCCGTCGAAATCCATGGCCTCCGAGGAAGTGCGGCCTGGGAGCCGTGGGTCCAGCGAATACAGCCTCAATGGGTGAAGAGCGAATACAGCCTCAATGGGTGAAGAGCGAATACAGCCTCAATGGGTGAAGAGCGAATACAGCCTCCATGGGCAACGAGCCAATAAGGGCGACAAGCAAGGGACATGGACAGCCTCCATCAGCCGAGGTCAGGCGTGAGAACTGCAGTCTTCTGTCATGCTTGGTAGAGGAGAAGCAGAGGCAAATGCGGTATGCAGTGCAGGCAGGAGTTTATTGACAAAAGCAGGCAATAACAAGGCAAAAAAGGTCCCAGGCATGGCACATAAAAAAACAAGGTCCAGGAACAATAATCGAGCGAGAACGAGGCATAACAACCAAAGGCAAAACACGGAAAGAAACCGAAATGAACTAAAATACAAAACAAACATAAAACAGGGGTTCAGACACGGGGCGCTGACCGCCAGGAGCAACCACGAGACTTTGCAAATGCCCAAGGCAAAAAGGGTGTATAAATAGGGAACAAATAATGAGTACCAGGTGAAGACAATAAACATAAAGAGAGTGAGCGTGATAGGCGCGGCCAAGTTAGCTGGCACTGTCTGTGGGCGTGACAGGTGGGATGAGATGTTCCCAGTTGAGGACAAAAAATTATTTTACTTACTATTTGTATGAAACACACATTACATAATTTAAAGTTTTGCTAAATGATAGATCATATTAACCATATCTCCACCGCCATATTTCTATCACTAACTTGTCCACAGCTTTTCACAATGCTGCTTGGTGCATGTCTCAGTCAAACAGCTCATTCAACCCCCAGCATGCCAGTTCCTGAGTTGTTAAAAACCTTGTCAATAATATAATGTTTATAATTTATCGGCCTGTCATATATCTCAAATTCTAGTTATTTATACACTTCCTTTAAAAATAGTCTCAAAACAGTTTTAGAAACTAAACAAGACTATGGCAGAAGCAACTGTGGTAAGGAAAACTTACTGAAACAATGACAGCTCAATGATTTCCATCAAGCTGCCGATATTACTTTCTTTCCTGTCTGTATCTTTTTTCTGCTCTTTTCTGAACCATCCTTTCTGCCTTGCTACACACTAAGCTATTTCTCCGGTCAGAGAGTAATAGAGATGAGAAACAATCATTTGTGGATTAAAACACAAAAGACAGTGATGGATGAAGAGGCTTAGGATGAGAGCTAACATACTGTTACTGTTACATAGTCAAAAGTGTGTCACTATTGTCAGCTGTAGAATGTGATTTAGTATAGTCAAGAGTGGAACAGAAAGACAGCCAAAACAATTTTCAGGTAGGCAGAAGTCAAAATGCGTAATGTGTAATGTACATTAAAACATTTGTCTAGATTTAACTCAAAATAACAGAAGATAACAACCAAGGCATGAAAGTTTGATTGGTTGCAAAGCTATAAATAAGAATAAATCATTGACATCATTCTGCAATGGTAGTGCTGTATGTGTTAGGGGTTGCATAGAAAAGTCGACTAGGACATCCACTGGTGGCAATGCTGAGGTCATTTAGTGGGAAAGAGGAAAAAACTGTACTAAAGATGCAGGAAGACAGTAAAGAAAGTAGCTCTTCTTAAAAACACTGTGCCATCAAACCTGGGTCGTCTGTAAATATTCCAGAAAAGAGTCTCATACCGTAATCTGCATGCTGTCCGGTAAGTTGGCTTTAAGTTTAAAGTTTGAAGCTGTAGCATTAAGCTGAAGCTGTAAATGTGATTTAAAGACCACATATTTCTGCATTTTGAATACGATTTGATGCATTTGTTTTTGTTGTCAGTGCTAAACACACTTCTTTTCTATGGTGAAGGGGCCGATAAAGTGAGCAAGCTTCTTGGACACGACGTGCAGTGGGTTGTTCTGCGTCGAGACCCAGACAGCCTGCTCCGGAGAGTATGTTGGTCCTGGTCTACGTCAGTCTCAGAGGGAGACTGCAACCGCAGCCTCTAGGTCTGGGAACAGCAGTGGAAATTAGCCCAGAAACGCCTTGAGGGGGGAAAGAACATTGGTCTCACTGGTGAAGGTGTTGTGTGCATACTCAGCCCAGGCTAGCTGCGAGCGGACAAATTCCTTGGTGGACAAGCATCACAGATGCACAGAGGCCTTGATGTCCTGGTTGGCATGTCATCACTGAAGACAGCAGATCGGACAGTGGCAGGAACGAACAGGCAGTCAGGAAACAAACCCCCGGGGTCTGGTTCCATCCCCTGTGCCATCCTGATGGTGCGTTTGATCTGCCACGTGAGGCTGGCTACTAAACGGTCGGGGGGATGATGTCTTCCTAGTTGTTGGGGTGATCGATGGAGAACTACATTGGGTTTGGTGTTCCATGAACCAGGCCAGTAGGTGAGGATGAGGTCAAACCAGGAGAAAAAAAAGGGTGTGTGTTCAGCGTCTTCACCATCTGGATGTACATCAGGTTTTTATGATCCGTCCAAATGACAAAAGGCTGCTTCAACCCCTCCAACCAGTGTCAATTCATTGAGGTCAAATCTGACGTTGCTGACCTCCACCCCGGAGTCTGAAGCGTAGACCTCCATGATAAACAGCTGACTGGGGTCCGTTTGAGACCGGGGCCAAAGTGAAGAGTATCTTGGAGGGAAGAACGCCCGGTCAGCATCAGCTGTCCACATGAAGGTGATCTTCGTGGATACCAAGGTAGTGAGGGCCGCCACCACCTTGCTGTGATCCCAGCTAAAGCAGCGCTAGAAGTTGGTGAACCCCAGGAATCTTTGTAGGTCTTAGGTGTGGGCCACTCTGCCACTGCACGAACCTTCTCCGGGTCTGCCTGGATGCTTCCCCTCTGGATGATGAAACCTAGGAATGAAATGGTGTCCACATGGAACTCATTTTGGTCTTAACATACAATTAATTCTCCAGGAGTGTAAAGCACCTGACGCATTTGTTGGACAGGCTCCTCCTGGGTCTGGGAAAATACCAGGATGTCATCGAGGTACACAAATACAGAGTGGTTAAGGTAATCCCAAAGCATGTTGTTAACTAGGGTTTGAAACACAGCCGGAGCATTGGTGAGTTCAAAAGGCATGACTCAGTACTCGAAATGGCCTAGGGGTGTGTTAAAAGCCGTCTTCCACTCATCTCCCTCCTTAATGCAGACCAGATGGTAGGTGTTGTGCAGGTTTAGCTTCGAAAAGATCGTCGCTCCCTGCAACAAGTCGAACGTGGAGGAGACGAGTGGAAGCTGGTACCGGTTCACTCAGGTGATGGCGTTAAGACCAAAAAAGAAAAGCAAAAAGGAGCGAACCCCAACAAGACTATAATACATTAAAGAGAATACAATAGTCAACCTCAAATAACAAAAAAATTGGAACAGTATGGAAAATTTATATAAAACAGACATACAGTGTTTCTCACATTTACTTTAACATGTATTTCATTGCAGACAGTACAAACCAGAGGTATGTAATTTTACTTGTTAATAAACATCCATTTTTTATGGTTAGACAGGCAGTACAGTCCAATAAAAGTTTAAACCGAATACCAGTGATATCTGATCCCTCAGACAGCACTGCATCAAGAACCACAATTTAACAATAAAGGGATATAACTACATGGTTATAACAAGGAATTACTTTATCAAGTCTTTATTTATTATTATATTATAATTATATTTGATATATAATTATAAAATAAATATATATACAGATCAATGCACTATTAATAGACACAATGATAACATAAATTAGGGGATATTTCAAGATAAATATGAAGTGATTTTTTAAAAAAGCATTTGATTTGGTTTTATTAAACAGGATAATCAGAAAAGCAAATAAAAAGGCAAAGAAAGTTGTTTGATTATAAAAATGAGATATAAAAATGAAATAAAAGCAATTATCATAATTGCGTAACAATATTTTAGGGGGCCAAATGGAAGCATGTTAAACTGCTCAGTAAGGTGTATGGTCACCCAAGACTGGGTGTGAGTGAGAGTGTCAAAATACTCTCTGGATCTGACTGTCCAGCAGTTCTTTTAGGATTCTCTTTATATTCATCTTGAAATATTCCCTGTAATTTTTATTGTACGTACATTTCAGCTGTGAGAGACATCTAAATAAAATCCAAAAGTTTTAAATTCTGGTTGAAATCTGGATCAGCTGAAGAGAGCTGGGACCACAGTCTCAAATGTGACCCACAATGCCGTCATGGATTCAAATCCTGCAGGGCACGCAAGGTCTGCTCACACCAGCAAATGTCCAGGCCCATTTGAAGTTCACCTATGACCATCTGGATGATCCAGAGGCGGCAGGAGAGATGGTCATGTGGTTAGATAAGACCAAAGTAGAGCTTTTTGGTATAACTCCACTTACCGTGTTTGGAGGAAGAAGAAGGATGAAAACACCCTCTCAACCAGGGGGTGGAAACATCATTCTTTGGGGGTGCTTTTCTGCAAAGGGGGCAGGGCAACTGCACTGTATTGAAGGAAGGATGGATGGGGTCATGTACCATGAGATTTTGGGAAACAATCTCCTTCTCTCAGGAAGAACATTGAAGATGGGTTGTGGCTGGATGTTCCAGCATGACAATTACCTAAAACACAGCCAGGGTAACTAAGGAGTGGCTCCATAAGAAGCATTTCAAGATCCTGGAGTGCCCTAGCCGGTCTCCAGACCTGAACCCAATAGAAAATCTTTGGAGGAAGCTGAAACTCAGTGTTGCCCAGCGACAGCCCCCAAACCTGAAAGATCTGGAGAAGATCTGTATGAATTGGGCCAAAATCCCTGCTGCAGTGTGTGCAAGCTTGGTCAAGATCTACAGGAAACATCTGACCTCTGTAATTGAATCCTGTTCCAAATATTAGTTCTGTTTTTTATTGTATCAAATACTTATTTCATCCAAGAAAAAGCAAATGCATTATCTTAAAACCATACAATGTGATTTTGAATTATTATATAGATTCTGTCTCTCACAGTTGTGTACCTACAATAAAAATGCAAAATCAGCAGTGTAACAAATACTTTTTTTCCACTGTATATATAAAACCATACACTAAGGGAGAGGATTATCTAAGATATGTTTGAGACAATGGCCATGGCATGTGGCTGGCCAGTGGGTAAGTGGGGGTAAGTGGGGGATCTGGCTTTAGACTTCCTGTGTGAGGTCGAACTGCTGGCTCTGAATTCAGCACTGCGGTTGGATTACTCATCAATCAAGCAAGCCATGATGGAGTGGGAGAACTTGGCACAGGAGAGACATTGTTGGTGCATATCTTCATTTAAATATGAAAATGTTACATTTTTCACATAAAATTCACATTCTCAAATGTTCACAAAGGTTTTTTTGCAAATAGAACCAGCAGTCAAACCAGCTGGATCATTATGAGAAACAAATGGCTCTGCCGTCACTTGTAGCTGAACTCTGAGGAGTGGGTCCAACTCCATTAGATCAACTCTCTGGCAACAGCCACCTGGCAAGCAGAATAACACCTCCCGGCATTCAGTTAAACTGTCAAGTTCAATATATTGAATAATGGAATGGAGATAGACATAGGTACAATTGTGTGAGATTTACTGGCAATAAGCATGGTAAGAAGAAAGTGATGTGTAACACAGTGAAGGATTGAGCAGTTAAAATAAAATAAAAAAACAACCCAGCCAGACTATGCACTACACCAACAACTAGTGCTAACAGAGAGCAAGCTAATACAAATTGAGTAAACACTAGATAACCCTAGACACTGCCTTTGTGAGACTGCTGGATTGAGTAGCCATAGTCATGCTTGTTGCATAATTTGATGAATGTATAATGGAACCAGTGCAGGCAGGTCCAGTAGAAAGAGCATGCTGCATTAATGTTTAATGTTTAATTATAAAATAATTCACCAACAAGGAATTAACTGAAACTTTATATTGTATGAATGTAATGATGATATATGTTAGTGATTGGAGCAAAATTGTAAGGATTCTGTGGACTGCACTACCTTTTTACTTATTACTTGCCTATATAGCCTCCTGAGTTTTTTGTGTCTTTGCTCAGTCTTTTGTTTGGATGTTCTGGTGACTGCTTAGACCTAGCAGTGCGTATTTTGTTAAGGGTTTTGCCCCTGTGCCTTTTATGGACATTGTTTTGGTTATCGACTCACAGTAAAGAGAATTTTGATTTAACCAGCTCTTCTACATCTTTGTCTCTGCATTTGAGTTGCGCACCACCTCTAGCGACTCAGGGGTAAATTTCCACTGGAACTTGGGCTTTAGTTCCCAGGCGAACCTGACAAAAATGATATGTTTATTGAGGAAAACTGTAAAATTCAAAGGAGGCTCTAGTTCTAGGCCACTTCTAACCTGAATACAAGATGAGCTCCAGTTGTGAACTGGAGGAAAACAGGTTCTGTATGGTATCCTTCGGCTCATCTTGCCCAAAGATGTTGCAGCTGGCCCTATAGATACTTATTTATCAGTTGGGGCAGTGTGTTGCTCCACAGCAAAGACACGATTGAAGAGGACACCTGCATACTCAAACCCAACCATCATCAGATCCCAAACAGAACCTGGATTCAAAGCTAATATGACAGTATTGCTAAGACAATATGGTTGTAGTCCAAACTGATCCAGATTTCTTGTTCATAACACCACTACAAATGAAGACAATGGTGTCTAACTTTCAGCAGCAGGTCACATAATGGGTACTGCAACACAATTCCTTCTGTGCCATAAAATAGCCTGGGCAGAGACAAGGGAGTAAAGGTGCGACAAAACTGTGAGAGCTGCTTGTGCTTGTTGCTGGATCAAACAGTCTTCTCTGTACACACAAACACACACTTGCAGACATGGAAACAACCCTAGTCTCTGGAGCTGTGAGGTGACCAAACATTTCCTAACGTGTTAATGACCTGAAACATTCTCACTCAACAAACATTAGTCATTCCACCTGTGTTGTTTTCTGTGTAATGTGATACAAATGTCAATGCATGGTCAATTAAATGTTTTGGTCTCCTGTACATCTGGAAAGAGGCGTCGATTGTTTTCCATATTATAACTCCTTCCTTGTAAGAGAAAAATACAGACTGCATGTCAGTATGTAATAACACTTTCACAGAAAACTGTGACAAGTAATTAAATCAACCCATAGTGAAACATCACTGCAGGAAGTGCTCATATTAAGCCAAAATAGACCTTATTGGTTTAAATGAAAAGCGTTATGTTTAAAGAAAGGAAAACACTTTATTCCTGCATAAGAACCTTATCCCATCTGTGAAACATGGTGGTGGTAGAATCATGTTTGGGCCTGTTTTGCTGCATCTGAGCTTGCCATCATTGATGGAACAATGAATTCTGAATTATATCAGCGAATTCTAAAGGAAAATGTCAGAACATATGCCCATGACATGAATCTCAAGAGAAGGTGGGTCATGCAGCAAGATAACAACCCTAAGCACACAAGTTGTTCTACCAAAGAATGGTTAAGGAAGAATACAGATAATTTTTTGAAATGGCCAAGTCAAAGTCCTGACCTTAATCCCATCAAAATATTATGTACAGTATATATAGAAAATTCACAAACTTTCTAGCACCACTGTATGTCACAATGCATGTATGCATGTTAAACCTCTGTCTCTTTCATATGCTGCATGCATGCGTGACAAGATGCACTTTGTTGATGAGCAAGTCTTACATGTGGAACAAATCCTTACTTTAAACACTGAAAACAAGTGATAGAGTGATCAGTATGTGGCACTTTCTTGCAACGCAGATGATGTACAGCCCCCATTTGTTATCAGAGACATTAAGGATAATACATTTGAATAAGACTGTAGTACACAAGCCCCGCCCAGTCATTGGAAAGCACCAATTGGTATATTAGTAAATGTGTAGTGGACAGGGTGTCAAGTTTTGGCCTTTTTTTTTAAGTTATATAATTTTTGTCAAATTATACCAGTGATTCAGTAAATATTTAATAGGCCTCCCTTCATTTAAAGAGATTTGGTCTTGTATTGTGGCGTTTTCAAGATGGCGGCGCATTAGGCAGACGTGGCTGCTGTTATTAATTGCAGACTGGTCTTCATGCACTTTGTCACAGAAAACAATCGGCAATCACAGACTAATTCTCAAAAGTGAAGAAATGAATTTTCAGGTCCTTCTGGGGAAAATACATTTCAGTTTTGCTATAGTTCTGAGATGGAAGAAGCTGTCTATCACAACATTGTTTGCTTCTCAAAAGGTAAAGCAAAATCAACATGGACACCAGGATTTCTGCATGGGTATGTACATTAGCAGACAAACAGCCCAAGGCCTTAGCTATAGTGCTGGTACAATCGAGACTGTCAAAGTCAATAATATGTTTTTTTCTAGTTCAGCTTGAGAAAGTTATTTGACATTTTACATGTACAGTACATTTACAGTTTTAGCTTTAGTTTATTTACCCTTCCCCCTATCTCACCCCAACTTTTTTCTTTTTTTATAACTTTTGTCATTTTTCTGTGCACTTAGGATGAGCATGAGGAAGCAGATCAAGGAGCACTTTAAATACTGAGATACCAAACGTGGCAAGGATTCAAGCTATTACTGACTACAACAGTGACATTGCACTGGCCAATTAAATGAACAAGTAATTTACTCATTTTGATGATGAGAGCATAGCTGTATGAAAACTCCATCTAGAGCAGCTTACCAGGAACTCATGTGCAGGTGTGAGGTTGAGTAGGGGTTAATGTACGGAATTGGCAGGCCCAGATGGCATTTCTGGACACATGTTGAAGTGTGGAAGAGTGGAGATCAGTTGGCAGTGGTATTTTCTAACATCTCCCCATCACAAGCTGTTGTTCTCAGGTGCCTGATATCAGCCATCATTGTCTCAGTGCCAAAGAAGATGGATCATGTGATAATCAGCCAGTATCACTCCCCCTCACTGTCTAAGTATTTTGAGAGATTGGTTATGTCCACAGTAAGACTCTAACCCAGACACAGATCACCCATAACAGTATGCTGAAAGGACTATGAGATACACTGAGGATGCCATCTCCATTCCCCTCCACACAGCTCTGTCCCACCTGGAAAGTCAGGGTAAATATGTCAGGGTGCTATTTGTAGACTACAGCTCTGCATACATGAATACTATTCCCAATATGCTAACCTATAAACTGCAAGAGTTTGATTTTAGCTAATCTATTGGCTGGATTCTGAACTTTGTGTGATGGCCCTTAGATGGTCAGACATGAAACAGCCGCAATCTTCACCACAGTCATGCCACTGGGATGTACCTTGAGCTTTTCATATGCCAACATTTAGACATTAAATCTGCACATGCCTTAAACTCCAGATGAACAGTTATTGGCTCAGGCAATAATGAGGCACAGAACCTTGTGAACTGAAGCTCTACTAACAACCTGACATTCGACACCTGTAAAACCAAGGAGCCCATTATTAACTTCAGGCAGTATTTAGGTCATGACAATGCTCCGGCCTTTATTAGATGGTCTAGATGTCTTTCAGTTTTAATCTGAACTTAATCTGAATCTTTTTTCCAGGGCCATCACTTTGCTAAACTAGTCTCCTAATAATCTTAGGTGAAGTAGAACTCTACCTCACATGCTATGCCACACAGTGCGCATATTTAGTATTCTGCTTTAAATACACTTAATAATAAGCTAGATTTAGTTCTGGAATGAGTCGCTGCACACACACACACAATTGTCAGTTACTATTTTATTAAACACCACACCAAGACATATACACAGCATATAGCACTATGTACAGTATTGCACCATTGCACCTTCAACTTTCCAGTACTGTCACTGATAAGCTGCTATATCTATAATCAAACTTTTTAATATGTGAGAGTTTAATGATAACAATTCTAAAAGAAAATTATTACATTCTAAAAGAAAATGTTCTAGAAGATAATTTTCTTAAGTCCAAAATATACTGCTCACAAAAATGAGGAGATATTTTTAAATTAAATATCCCCTAATTTTGTGAGCAGTGTATGTACAGATGCTCAGTGAATTAGGGTGGTTCACTTTTACATTACATTACTTATTAATTTACATTACTTATACTTTATAATGGAAATCTGATCTGGCACATCCAGAAGAAACTGTATTCTAAATCTGGAATTTTTCAGAAATTCAATCGTCAAGAATGCAGATCTCCCACACATGCTGGGCATCCAGGCAGCAGCGCCAATGCACTAACAATTTTGTTTTTGTTTTTCACTTTCAATTATTCAAAAAATTATACACTACATGTTCAACACTATAAAATAGGCTTACGTTAAGTTAGGCAAGTTTAAAGTCAACTATGCTGAGATATGAAAAGTATATATAGAACTCATCGGTTTACAACATATTCAATTTTGGATTTTTAGAAACCCCATCATAAATCATTGAGCAGCTGTACATATATTGTAAAATTAGGATCCCATTAATGAACACTAAAAATCAGAATACAAAGCTGCTGTAAATTCATTTATCACAACAGTGAAACTTTTGTAGGACAAAATAAGTTTGTACAGCCTGAAAGATAAAAAACAATATTCTGAACAAGTTTGTAAACAAGATAAATCTAACGTTTGGAAGATATGTGCACAACAGAAATATTACCACTGTAACTGTATTTTTCCTACTGCATGAAAACTGAGTAATAAAAAGGAGAAACAAGAAGAATATTACAGTAAAGTAATCAGGACATCATCTGTAACCTTCGGTGTACTGTAAACATGACAGGCGTCTTATTTTGCATTTTGTAGAACTGTAATGTTTCTACGTAGAAAAAAAAACATTATCAGACATGACAGAAACAGCAATTAGATATAAGATATTAGCAGCCCAATATTTGTCAAACTACTCTGTAGCCTTCTCTGTTGGATATCCTGGTAGTCACTGGGCACAGGTTTTAGCACACCCTGGACAAGGACAAGTTTATTGGCGAAAACTGACTCTAGTTACTTTGTTAGGCCACCGTAGTCTGGATAAAGGCATTGGAATCATACAGGTTATGTATGTACACATTTGACCATCATCAAAAAAAGAACAGAACCTGGATTAATCGTTAAAAACAATATGATTCCAGTCCTTCACAGTCCAGGTATCTCGTTCGCATCACTGCAAACAAAGGTGAAATTGGCAGGCTGTCAGTGTCAGGAGATGTAATGAGCACTGTAACAAATTTCCTTCTGCTAAGCACATGGAAATAGTCCGAGTAAAGAAAGGGGTGTGCAGTTGCTCCCAACACCTCACAGCTAGATCAAAATTTCCTAGATGCCAGGCAATTATTGGAAAAGACCATCCTGCTTCTTTCTAATGAAAAGTCTGTGAACTGGGCAAAATGTCCTTGAGTCCATCATGGAGGCATGTCTAGCAGTCATCAATCCCTCACCAAGAGCTACACTCTCTAAAAGTAGACCCTGAGAGCCTTTTTACAGAGCAGCATAGGATGCCTTCTCATGGCCCAGTGTCTAATGAGGCCACACCTCTAATCAAGTACATATCTGCCTGAAATAAATATATAACTGCATGAAAGGTTTTGCCTGACAATCTTTTTTTTGTCGATAGAAATAACTATAAATATCTAAATAACAGAGACTTTATTTTGATACGTACATTAGGTACATTGACCAACACACAGATAATACGGACACATAGACATAACTAAAGAAAAACTACACATTATCAAGTCACTCATAAATATATGGAGAACTCTCGTTGTCCTGTGTATTTAGAATGTCTCTTCACATACACCTATACTCACACACATATCAATTTAGGTATAAAGGTTTAAACATTCTACAAGCAGACCTGCACCACTCACAGACGCTCATGCAAATGAAATGCAGCACAAACAAATAAATCAGCCCCCAAAAGGTTTCACCTGACCTGATTCATCAGTGAATGTCACACTGGCCAAAGCAGTTACTGTGCGTTGCATGTGGAGACACTAATGCTGAGTGTATGTTTGCAAGACAACTAGCACTCTTTGGTCAAATACAGAGAGTCTTAACAACAGTCAATGCCCTTATTGGTGCACTGCAATCAGAAGGCACCTCTCTAAGTAGGCAGTGCTTTGTGGAAGCATATGAATGCTATCAGTACAAAGACTGTCCCAAGCAAAATGCAGCATCCTAATGAGACGCCCTATTCTGGTGAGAATGTAAATAAAGCACCAAATGTATTCTTTATGTAGAATCCCCTCTTTATTTTTGACAGTCCCAAGTACTGTTTTACTTTCTACAATCATGATGTTTGTTTTAAAGATAACACATTTGCTAGTCATAAGCTATTTGATAATTACAAAAATTCGGACAGTACGGAAAATACATTTTAAAAAACACAGTGTTTCTTACATCAACGTGGGATATTCCATGTTTGGTCTGGTCAACCATTCCTGCCATTTAGGCCTGCAACACATTCCAAAAAAAATTTGGGACAGCAGCAATATAAAGCTAGTAATTAATAAAAAAAAATAATGATAATGTGATTTCAAACAGGTGATACCAGGAATAAAATTATGAATTGGAACAAAATTTGGTTTTGGTTTCATATACTGAACAAAAATATACATGCAACAATTTTGTTTTTGCTCCCACTTTTCATGAGCAAGGACTTTCTATGTACACAAAAGGCCTTTTCACTCAAATATTGTTCTCAAATTTGTCTAAATCTGTTACTGAGCACTTCCATCCACAGGTGTAATCCATTGCTGTATTTGGATCAGAAAACCAGTCAAAACAAAAAAACATCTCCTTCACATAGAGTTGATTGGGTTATTGATCGTGGCCTGTGGAATGTTGGTCCACTCCACTTCAGTGGCTGGGTGAAGTTGCTGGATATTGTCAGGAACTGGAACATGCTGTCTATGGTGTATACACCGATCCAGAGCATCCCAAACATGCTCAATGGGTGACATGTTCGGTGAGAATGCTGGCAATGGAAGAACTGGGATGTGTTCTGCTTCCAGGAATGATTGTTGCAGCAGCTGGCTGGTGGCTGGTTTCAGTTGATCTTGGAGGTGAAGATGCCCATGGTGATGGATGTCCTGGGCTGGTCTCGTTACATGTGACGCCTTAGTAAACAGCTTGTGGTCAAGAAATGAACATTGAATTCAAGGTTAACAGCCCTGGTGGACATTCCTGCAGTCAGCTTGGAAAATTCCAGCATCTGTGGCACTGTGCTGTGTGGTTAAACTGCACATTTTAGAATGGCCTTTTATTGTAAACAGTCTAAGGTGCACCTGTGCAATAATCATGTTGTCTAATCAGCAGCTTGATATGCCACACCTGTGAGGTCGATGGATTATCTCAGCAAATGCTCACAAACACAAATTGAAACACATTTGTGAACAACAGTTTAAAGAAAAAGACCTTACCAGAACAAACATGAAATATCTCAGCTTCATACTATCTGCAATTAAATAAAAGTCAAAGTGTAAGATCAGTGATCAGTGTGTTTTATTTTATATGCATTGTCTGTACTGTACTTTGTCTAATTTGTATGTGTGGAGAAGTGAGTCGATTTGCCATAACATGCAAACCTACTTACAAAACTCTGTGTGTGTGTGTGTGTGTGTGTGTGTGTACACATATATATATATATATATATATATATATATATATATATATATATATATATATACATACATATATAAACTGCTGAATATGACTACATTTTAAAGCAAACAGAAATACACTAGCTACCACATTGGGATATGGGAATATCTAATCTATCATAGTCTTATCATATATAATAAGGACAGTTACGTGTTCTTTTTAGTAAATAGTAAATATTAAACAGAATTAATCAGCCCAAACATAATCTGCAAATATTTAACATTTATGTACACAACAATTGTTCTTTTACTGAACTTAATAAAAAAAATCTACACTGATTATCTTATAGTATTTACACATTGATATGAATGCTATTGTTATGCACTTGGAGTTTAGATACAATGCCGATTTCTTTTTTCTTGCAAAGGGAACCCAATTACCAAAATGAAATAAAAAATACTGCACTTGGTCAATTTTTCAAATTGTTCCAATGTTACATATCTGTCAGTGGCAAAAGGCTATGACAGAGAAAACAAGAGTTATGGTGTATAGAGTTATAAGGTGTTTTCAATGAAAGAGATGACAATCAATTGTTAGTGGACACCCTCCTGCTAATGGGGAGAACATTGAACAACAATGGAGTGCATTGTAGAGCTGCAAAGGTCAATGCTCTAAAAACGTCTGTCACGTAAAACATGAATAACCAAAATATCTGTGTCAAACATTTTGTAGAGAAATAATGCCAGTGTGGAGCTTTTGGCCTAAATGAGAAGCATTATGTTTGAAAAAATAAAAGCACTGCATTTCGGCATAAAAACTTTTTCTGTGAAACAAGGTTTTTGCTATGGTTTAGCTTCCCAGTTTGCTTCATCTGGCAGGACAACTTGCCACCATGGATGAAAAAAATGAATTTTGAATTATACCTGCAAATTCTAAAGGAAAAGAACATCTGTCTGTGAATTGAATCTCAAGGGAATGTGGGTCATGCAAGACAGCAACTCTAAGCTGTCCTATCAAAAATGGTTAAAAAAGACTGAAGTTAAGGTTTTGGAAGACCAAAGTGCTGACCTTATTTCAACAGCAATGTTGTGGAAGACGTTTGTGTGAGGAAACCCCCCATGTTCTGTTCGGAGGAATGGGCTTCCTACCCCCCAATATGCAGGGCTTTCCAACAGTTACTATAAATGTTTAGTTGGAGTCATTGCTGCACATATTGTCATACTAGATACTAAAAGCACTTTTGCTTTTGCCACTTTCAGATATGTAATATTGAATATTCTCCCTCAGTAAATCCTTTTGTGAAAGTCAGCTGTTTTAGATCCTATTTTTCAGAAACATAAAAAAGATCTAAGGTTTCTAAGGTTTAATCTTTCAAATCTAAACTTTCAAGCACCACTCTATGTTAACTTCAGGAGCAAAATACACTATAAACTACAAATAATAAACTAAAATGTGATGTGTGCACCATCCTACAATGGTTCCTTTTCAGGGTACCTGCTGCCTAGTACAGCGCCAATAAAAAAAAAAAAGCGTAAACTTGTGCTTTTGAAAAGTGTGTCTACTTAAGCAGTTGCCTCGCACAGCTTCCTTTCTTCTGCATGCTTTATTTTTGCTGTAAGTCAGTGACAACCAGTGCTTGGTAAATTGATTGTATACAATTGTTTATGTAAGCTTAGCCAGGCCATGTGATGAGTTGCCGTTACAATTGGGCAAGCTATGATTTTAAATTGTTTTTGGTGTGGTTTGTTCAGTTTGGGACAGATTGTGATTCTTGGCTGAGCAGTATACAATTCTTGTATGTAGCACCTTGTGTTTCTCTCCACTGTCAGCCAAGAAAGAAAGTGGCACTCCAATCTGTTAAAAGCCCAAGATTTCCTGGTTGGTTTTTACAAGGAGTCATTCCCTTAGCTTCCACAAATAACATCCTGTTACAGGGAGTAACTGTCAGATTCGGCAAGTTCTTGAATGCAAACATGTGGCAAAGGGCGAAGTCTTTTTGACATTCATTCTTGGTTACAGTTCTTCAGAACGGATGAGGTGGAACAGAGTGATATTGTAGAGTACTTGGTGCCCATTATTCCAGGAGTAGAGTGCACGATCCCGTGGATTGTAATCCAACATGGAGATGTGCAAGTATTTATTTTGTAATGTGATGTCAATGTACTCATAGGTCGAGGAATTGGTATGATATGCATAGTGGACTTTGGTCCCACCAGAGTAGCCATTGGTCACATAGAGGGTTCCACATATCATAAAGGACTCACCTGCACTGCGCTTTGGGTGGTTGGTCACCCATGTCTTAATGATTTGTAGGGTGACCGGATTGAGCTTGCTGATGACAATATTGCCGGCATTTTGGTGGGTGGCATAGATGGCCCAAAGCCCACCTTCATCCACCATGAGGTCAATGTCAGAGTGGCCACCCCAGGCATAGTGGTATGCATTGCTGAATCCGGCATTATCTAGCTTCTGGGTCTTGCTGATTGTAGAGGTTTTCAAATCAAACTTGATGATAACAAGGCTTTGTAACTTGTTGAAGTAAATGGAGCCGTTATAGACCACCTGGCCTGTTCCAGACCATGGATGAGGCAGCCGATGGGATGTATAGTTGTCAGATGTCATAAAGTCTGCCATCGAGCGATACTCCCTCACAAAACGGTTGTTGTGGTAACCATCCATGTACCACACCTGCAGAGGAAAAGGAAGGAATAGTCTATGAACTAATCCATTATATACATGTGCGAAGTCTTGTGCGAAGTCCTAGACCTCCATTATTTAGACCATTGTTTAGCAATGGTATCATGACCATAATTACTGTTACATAATGGCTATAATTATTTATCTTGTCTTTATTAGGAAATTTGTATGTAGTATTAAAAAACATTTTAAAAAACCATGATCATTTTACATCCCATTTTACAGCCTGGTTAGGAATAGCCATTTGTCAGATGGGAATCGGCAAAAAAGCTCTATTCAAATAGGGGAATAGGGTGAAGAGCTAAAGCTCACACAGACTGGAATAAAGACTAGTGGAAAAGTGTATTACGGAGTGACAAATCCAGTTAGAAATTTTTGAGTGAAAATGTTGACATTTTGCTATATATAGTCATTGTACCATTACATCACACTAGAACTGTACTGTGCCTGAGTCCAAGTAAAGGCCCATTAGGCCCACTTCTTCAACCCTATCTAAGCATAGTTCAGCATAGTGACAAACAAACTGGACTGTGCTTGGACATGGGGCAGATCACTTGGTACAGAAAATAGCCTTAATGTACAGTATCTTACAAAAGTGAGTACGCCCCCTCAGATTTTTGTACCTATTATTGAAATAGACAGTTTGTAGTTTGTTATTAAGCCTAGCTTACTCAACAATTCCGATCACAATTCCTGACCTGTCTCTTTTGAGTGATGGCTTATGAAGTGGATGCCAGATGGCATGATAGTGATGGTGTTTTTAAGAGTGGTTCGTGGTTATGGGACACAAACTATCTTGAGTTATATTGTGTATGCTGAATGTTTTTTATGTTCTGCTGTCAGTATAACAAACACTAAAACTCATTTCTTATGCATAAACTCTGTGTGAAACGGTTGCATATGCAGCATGCTAAATCTCTGTCTGGCAGTTCTGTCTGAGCTAATAAAATCATTATATAACCATGTATATCAAGCACAATATTACTTTTGTAATTTGCACTTTAATGATTGCATTGGAACCAAGTTAGCTGCACTAAGCCTCTGTGGCTACAGTCGTCTGTTATTGCTGTTCAGAAGGACAATATTTTCTCCACTGACACTAGCCTATGCAAGAGAGGGAAACTGCTCCCAGCTCAAATGTAATACACCTCTCTATATATTTGATATAATGACAAATGATTTCAGCTTTAAATTCTAGAGCAGTGGCACCTAATGACTGATTTTCTATGAAAAATGTGTTAGATTATGAAAATACAGACACGAGCAGCAAACACAACACAGTGGGTAGCACCTGCTCACAGCAAGGTTCCGGGTTCAATCCCAGAGAATATGTCCTACCTCTGTCTATGTGGGTTTACTCTAGGTACTTCAGTTTCCTCCTACAGTCCAGAGACATGTGTGTTAGGTAAACTAAATATACTATATTGACATTGACATGAGTGTATATGTAACTAGTCTTTATGTAACCTTGTGGGTTGCTGAAATGGCCACTGATGCTGATAAATAAGCCAGATAAACAAACAAATACATTTACTGTCAAGGAAAAAATGCAACAACCCAACCTATTTAACGACTGAGGTATTAACAATCTTTAACAAATTATCACAATAAATAAACTCTTTAAACTCCAGATGCTGCAGCATAAACAGTTGGCCCAATTGAAAATAATTTAGCTTGTGTATTTTTATTGCCATATATGTTATTTGTTATACGTTGATGCTTTATTTACACTTTTGTTTACATTTCAATTATTTTTGTGAAAACAGATTCACTTTGCATTAACTCTGGCCACATGTAGGAATATGTATCATTTACATGCAGGTATATTGGGGAAAACATATTTACTCTGTAATAGCATAAAAAGACTAGTTAATGACCATTTCAATCAACGACTTATGTCACAGAATGTAAAGCACCCAATAGTTGCACCTGCTTAGGTGGTTAATTCTTCTTCTCTTCTTCTTCTCTTGTTTTATCCCAGAGCATAGCAATAGGTTGATCTGGAACTCTAAATTGCCCCTATGTATAAGGGATTGAGTGCATATCTGATGGGCACGGATGCACTGGAACCCTGTCCAAGGAATATTTTTGCCTTGCACACAGTGTGCCCAGGACAGGCTCCAGACTCACTATGACATTAACCAGTAGGAAGAATTACTAAAGATGAATAGACAGATCAATGGCTGGATGACTGAATGAATGAAGGAATGAATAATTAGTTCTGATATTCGAAGTCCTAAATATAAACACATTCTGTACAACAACAATGTTGTTATTATATAAAAAGTGCATAAAAAATTCACAGGTAATAAGTCTGAAATTTAATTATATCCAGAGCATGCAATATCCTTACATCTAATACAATCTTACAATTGACGGTCTTGTTCATGGACCAAACAGTGGCAGCTTAGTATGAGGGGAATTTGAACCCTGGACCTTCTAGAAGTCCATAAGCTTACTCACAGACCCCCATTGTCTGTAAATTGTAAAACTGAGTATGTTTGTTAGTATCCTTAGGACTGGATTATCCTATTCCTAAATTACACAACAAGAATTGCTCAGATTAAAATGGATGTGAAAAAGAAAGATAAACTGTTAAAATATTGAGAACTTGGTAAAGCCTCTGTTCATCTGTCCAGCAGAAGAAAACACTCAACAACAATGGTTTTCATGAAAGATCACCACAGAAAAACACTTCTATTAATTAATTCTATTAATAATCCTATTTAGAGAGCTGTGGTAACTATTTCTATCTATAACCCAAAATCATAAAAAGAAGGAACAAAAAATGCAGATAAAGAAAACCTGAAAGCAATTCAAGTGATGTCATCAGATGACCATATTTATGCTTTGGTACAAAAGCAGTATCAGCGAAAGTCTTTGAGGCTTAAAGGTCCGTAGAGGATCTACAGGGTTTGCAACAAATACTTTTAATTAAATTACTGAAAATTAGAAATGAGAAAATTACTAAAATGCTAAAAAACAATGTTCCTCACAAAGACTTAAAGGGATTTGAATATTTTAGTCCTAACCTTTTTATTTGTCTTGTTTTGTACTGTCTTGTTGAAAACTGCATGGGCTTCCCTGGAAAAGATGCTATCTTGAAGGTAGCGTATCTAAAACTGGTCCTAAATATCATTTGGTTATATCAGCTGTTGATGAAATACAGTTCTTGTTGTAGTGCCATCGGAGAGATAACAGATCACGGCTCTTCAGCTTAGGGTTGTTCCTTTGCCCTTTAGGATGTACTAAATTATGTATTTACCCAATTCTTTTAATTGTTTAATGATGTTATGCAGCTATGAGAAATATGCTAATCCCCTCCAATTTCTTTGAGGTACATTGTTTTTTTTTAAAGAATTTAAGATTCTCTGCTCAAAGATTGTGCCTTTGCATAATAGTGTATGCTGTGAATTAAAAGCCAAAGTAAATACACATTGCATTGATTTTTTTAAATTGAATTTTCCATACCAACCAAACTTTTTCTGATTCAGGGTTGTAAGTAAGGAGGGAGGAAGCACGGTGGCTCGGTGGGTAGCACCGCCGCCTGACAGCAAGAAAGTCCAGGTTCAGTTCCAGGGTCGAGCAGCCTGGGTCCTTTTCTGTGTGGAGTCCGCATGTCCTTCCCTTGTCTGCGTGGGTTTACTCCCACAGTCCAAAGACATGCTTGTTAGGTCGTTCGGTAAATCTAAATTGGTATTGATTCGAGGGTATAATGGCCTGCCTGCCTAGCCAGCAGGGTGGCATTAAATAATGGCTAAGACTTGCAGTGGCATGACCAGTGACGTTTACAAGTCATTTAAGGTGATCAAAGTGCAGTAAGAGGACCTTTACATCAATTAAACAATAACAAGTCATTTGTTGGAGCCAAAGTACTGTAGCCCTACATAGGATTATAGGTTTGTGTTCATGTATTTGTAGTGATTCTGTGTCTTTAATTGGTGCTGCTTATGCTTACGTGGTAGTCCAGTGGGGACCTAAAGCCTGGGAGCATTACAGTTTTCTTACCGTGTTACCTTTTGTGTTTTTAGGAATTAATTAGCTTTAGGTTTGCTCTTAAAAAGGTTTTCAGTTTACAGTTTATTTAAAATAAACGTTTCTATTTTTCTTCTTATACGGAGTACTGTGGAAGTTTTTCCTTTAAAACCCAGCATTGGCACGCGTAAAGAGGTTGCTCAACTATGTATGGAACAGCTATTATAGCTGTTTCTTACTTTGTAAGAAAACTGCTCCATTTGGAATAAAAATTCATTGGAACTTCGGAGCCCTGAAAGAAAGTAAGTCAGCAGTTAAAGACGTTGTCTTGAGCGAGCATGAAAGTGAAAGTAAATGCTGTTTTCCACGCGGATGAAAAGTTTATGACCGCTACAGCGTTACTTGCAGTGTACTGTGATTCTTTGCCACTAGTAAATACGCTGGAGTTCTGTAAAGCATTTGTTCAGTACAGCACAACATGGTTACCAAGGTTTAAAGTGTGTAAGGATGGAGGATGCTGATTCTACTTTAACGGTTGGGGCTAGAACTATTAAACTAACCGCAAAGGCAATGGAAGAAAGGTTGCAACGTGCCATTAGCACAAGGAAAGCCAAGCTGGGTCAGCTAACAGGCAAATTGAACCAAATGCTTACTTTAATGAATGAAGGTGATGAAAGCAATTGTTGACAATTCAATTCAACAATCTATTTGAAGAGTTGTGCAAGCTTAACACCTCAGTTAAAGTTTTACTACAGAAGACATCAGAAGATGAGATGCACGAAGATCAGATGAGGATCAGATACAGGCTTCACAGAAAAGGTAAAAGCAGAGATGGAAGAGGTCCATCTATGTATTGCTGAGTCTAAGAAGCACAATGAAGAGGTTGAACCTTCAGATAGTGTATCTGCTATGTCTGTCACATAATCAAGCATCTAGCATCTCTTCCTCAGTACATTGGAAAGCATCAGCTGCACGTCTTAAAGCCAAATTAGATTTATAGAGCTGCATCGCTAGCCCAAGCACCTACCCTAAGACAAAGACAGGTTCTCGGTTAACAAGAAGTTAATGCTAAACATGAAGCAGAAGCTATGTTAGCCAAGCTAAAGCTACAGAGAGAATAATTAGAGCTGTAGACTGCTTTAGCAGCCTCAGATTCTAAATTAAAAGTGCTAGATGAGTTTGAAAACCTTCAAGTCACATCCAGATATTCCAGTCCTGCTGAAAAACGCCCTTGCATGGAGACAGCTAAACTAACCGAAACACAGGACAATTGCAGTCCTTCTACTGTCGAGGCCTTATTGGAAGGAGAACGCGTTGTTCATTGCAATCGTAGTGCACCTGCTATAGCCACACGGCCAACTCAAAACATTATACTGCAAAAAGATAAAACGATCCACTAACGATGTCCACTATCATACCCAACAGTTTTGCATATAAGGACCAAAGCTATCTCTAATGAACCAAGGCACAAGGACAAGCCACCAGACGATGGTGACAGTCAATCAGTGGTTAGTGGATGCATTGGTACAAAGACAAGCCCCTGTGGAGCCAAAAAGGCCATTAACCTGACAGCATGTTGCCAATTGTTCCTATTCAGGTCAAAGCAACTAAGGGCAGCAAAGTTGTGACGACACATGCATTTCTCGACCCTGGAAGCACAGCCACCTTTTGCACAAAGAAGCTGATGACAGCACTCAATCTTCTCTGCAGGAACACAAGTATCTTGCTAAAGACTATGGGAGGGGAGAAGATTGTGACTGGCCACTTGGTGTCTGGTTTAGAGGTCAGTAGCCTTGAGAGCAATGACTTTGTGGAACTGCCTGATGTCTTCCCACAGAAGACAATTCCAGCACATAAACAGAACATCCCTCAACAAGAAGATGTGAAAAGGTGGCCTCATCTTAGTCAAGTGCATATTCCAAAGATTAAGGCAGCGATAGATCTTCTCATTGGGACTAACGTGCCCAAGGCTATGGAACCATGGCAGGTTGTTTCCAGTGTGAATGATGGTCCTTACGCTGTAAAAAACTGGCTCAGCTGGGTCATTAATGAACCTCTCAAAGGAGACAAGGGCTACGACATGACGGTTGAACTGATACAGGTGTCACCCAATCATATATCAGTTGCGACACTCGACGAACTTTGGACTCAACAGTTTAAAAATGACTTTCCGGAATGCCAAGACGAGCGATTGGAAATGTCTAAAGACGACATACAGTTTTTGGAAACGGCCTCACAGTCTGCTACACTTGTGCAGGGACATTATAGCATCAGTCTGCCATTAAGAAACAAAGCCATTGAGATGCCTAACAACCATAATAATTAAACAGAGAGCTCTCAACTTAAGGAGAAGGTTCATTAAGAACACGCAGTTCCATGCTGATTACTCTGCGTTTTTGAAGGACATTATTGCCAAAGCTTATGCAATAAATGTTCCTGATGAAGGACTTAAACGCAGTGATGGAAAGGTTTGGTACTTGCCATACCATGGGGTGTACCACCCAAAGAAGCTGAAGCTTTGAGTGGTATTTGATTGTGGAGCATTGTACCAAGGGTACTACTTTGAATAACCAGTTGCTACAGGGACCGGATCTTACCAGTACATTACTTGGTGTCATCACTAGATTCAGGCAAAAATAAGTCGCAGTCATGGCTCACATAGAAGCCATGTTTCACCAGGTTAAAGTCCCAGCCAAGGATGCTGACCTTTTCAGTGGTGGCCATCTGGTGACATTAGTCAAGATTTGGAGGAGTACAGAATGACAGTGCTCTTGTTTGGTGCAACTTCCTCTCCCAGCTGTGTCAACTTTGCTCTACACAAGCGTGCTGAAGACAGCAGAGGACTATTCAGAACCACAGTAATCGACACCGTATTACGAAATTTCTATGTTGATGATTGTTTGAAATCAGTCAGTACAGAGGAAGAAGCTGTGTCTTTGTACCATGACTTAAAGGCAGTTCTTGAAAAAGGAGGGTTTCAACGAAATGGGTAAGCAACAGCCGTGTTGTGTTGTCTGCTATTCCTTCAGAAGAGCGGGCCAAAGAGGTCAAAGACCTAGATTTGGACCTAGATATGCTTCCGGTAGAGCGAGCTTTAGGAGTACAGTGGTGTATGCAATCCAATAGCTTCAAGTTTAAGACAGTCATAAAATACAAGCTACCTACCAGAAGAGGTATCCTCTCTATTGTTAGCGCCGTCTACGACCCCCTGGGTATTCTAGCACCTGTGGTTTTGCCAGCAAAGAGAATTCTTCAAGAGTAAAAACTAAAGCTAGGCTCGGACGATGTCATTCCTGAACACCTAGCTCAGCAGTGGTTTAACTGGATAAAAGAGCTCCATCTGTTAGAAGGGTTTTAGGTGGCTCTGTCTTTTAAGCCTACGGGTTTTGGTGAGGCAACATTCAGCCAGCTGCATTACTTTGCAAACGCCAGCGAGGTAGGTTACAGAACAGTCAGTTACCTCCTACAGAGGAGCAACAGCAACGGGCTTCATTGTGCCTTTGTCATGGCTAAGGCCAGAGTAGCTCCACTCCAGTCTGGGCTGGAAGCGTTTGATCAGGTCAGTAAGAAAGATCCTCAGTGCCACTTTAAGGCTTTTGATCTTGGAAGAAGAAAGGCCTTCACACTGTCCTATGCGAGGCAGAGGCCATCATCAACAGTCGTCCATTTACCAAGATATCCAGTGACCCGAATGACCTGGAAGCACTTACTCCTAATCACCTATTGCTACTCCAGTCAAAGCCATCTCTGCCACCAGGGCTCTTCATCAATGAAGACCTTTACTCTCGCAGGAGATGTAAACAGGTCCAGTATATGGCGGACATTTTTTGGAAACAATGGATAAGAAAGTACCTACCTCAGTTACAGCAACACCAGAAGTGGTTACGGGTGTCATGCATTTTTGCTGTTGCAGACATTGTTTTAGTAGTCGACCACTCAGCTCCACGCTATTCTTGGATTGTGGGCACGATCATAGAGGTGGTTCCTGACAAACGTGGACTTGTGCGCCAGGTTCGCTAGACCAATTACAAAAGTCTGTCTCCTTCAAGAAGCTCAGTAAGGCAGTGGTAAAGATGGCCTATATAGGTCACCAGCTAATTGTAAATAAAGCAACAAAGACTGTTGACTGAAGAATATCCTATTTACTAATATTACTTATTTTAGCTCCTCTTTTGGGTATTTGGTAATTGTCTCTAGATTAAGATGACAATTAGGGGTCGGTATATTGGAGCCAAAGTACTGTAGCCCTACATAAGATTATAGGTTTGTGTTCATGTCTGTATTTGTAGTGATTCTGTGTCTTTAATTGGTGCTCTTATGCTTGCGCGGTAGTCCAGCTTTAGTAGTCTAGTGGGGACCTAAAGCCAGGGAGCATTACAGTTTTCTTACCGTGTTACCTTTTGTGTTTTTAGGAATTATTTAAATTTAGGTTTGCTCTTAAGAAGGTTTTTAGTTTACAGTTTATTTGAAGTAACTCCTTGAACCATTCACGCCAGGTCCCCTTGACACTGAACCCCACCAACACCTCTCCCAAGAGCTTCCCCATGACCGACCACTGTACACTATAGACAAAATCCTAGACTCACGCAGGACTGACACAGGACTAGAATACCTAGTCGACTCGGAGGGTTACGGACCAGAGGAGTGATCATGGACTAAGAGGACTGACATTCTGGACAAAACCCTCTTAGACCAGTTCCACCTGACCCATCCCCAATGCCCCGCTCCCCGATCTAGAGGTAGAAACCCACGTTCCTCTTCCCGCAGAGGTAGAGCTTCCCGTCCCGTTAGGCCTAGAGCCTCACTCTATTTAAGCTCTGTCTTTTCCCCTTTACGGGTGCGAAGTATTGTTCGATTTGCTGACATACCGAGCGTTTATCCTAGTGATATCTACCTTGTTCCAGCGTTTCCTTGTATCAGTGTGTTCCGTGTTTTCTCCGTCGGGTGAGTGTTTGAGCGTGTTATTGCTGAGTGTGGTTTAAAGTTAGTCTGTGTATTCCTCGTGTTGCTCCCGCTCACTCTCTCCCCCCTCCTTTCCCTGCTCCGTTAGCTTTAGCTCTCTGTGTGTGCGTGTGTGAGCCGTCCGCGTCCATTTATTGCCGCTCCAGTGTTTTGCTGATTTCTATCCCTACCGTTTTCACTCCTCCTCCCGTCTCTGAGTCGCCGTGCGTCAGGAGCGTTTTTCGTTATTGTTTGTCAGCACAGGTGGCTCATTTTCGGCCGGCTGGGGCTGAGTTAGGTCTCACCCTAGCCCGTCGCTCCCACCTGTGTCTGTTTGTCAGTACGTGTTCAGTGTCTGTACTAACACTTCCCACTTTCTGACTAACAGCTCCTCTGTCGGTGAACTAACCCTTTTTCTAGCTGCCCATACTAACTCTCTCTCTATCTCCCTCCATCTCTCTGGTTCCTCCCTTGGCTAGTTCCGTTGGCAGCCCCGTACAGTTCAATGACTATCCCTGCGCCCGTTTCTCCTTTTTCCCGCCTCCTTTCCCTGGCTATCCCCGCTTCAGTTTTCCCTTCCTACCTCCCTAGGAATTTGTTTTTGGTTATTGGTTTCTGCTCGTGATGTGCTCTGCTTCTCTGTCCACCCAGGTCCCAGTCTCCATCCTGGTCACCGCCTCCGACCGTTCCCTACCGGCTCCGACCTCCACCGTCTCATACACACACACCCTGCCTCCTCGTTCATTTGTTCAATAAACCTCCCATTGTTCTGCATCCTTGTCTCCGTTACGCTCTTTCAACCGCTCGTGACAGACAGTATAACCTATACGATGATTTTCTACATTGATGATTGATTACAGAAGCAATACGTATGTATTTGGTACATATTCGTAATTCTATTCAATTTAACAAGTCATTTGACCTACTGTAACTTTGACA
This sequence comes from Parotocinclus cabessadecuia, assembly GCA_036873895.1. Classification (NCBI taxonomy): domain Eukaryota; kingdom Metazoa; phylum Chordata; class Actinopteri; order Siluriformes; family Loricariidae; genus Parotocinclus; species Parotocinclus cabessadecuia. The sequence goes on from JAYJMA010123883.1 coordinate 31,082, forward strand.
TCAGTGAAATCTGTTCTGGGATTTGTATGGACGTAATCCAGCAAGGCTCTTTAAGATTTTTACTATTAGATTTGGTGCATAGCTGTTCCTGTACAGACAAACTTGATCAACAAGTGCCGTAGACTGAACCTGTCAGAGAACAACATCTGAACGTCTTGTTCTGGCAGAAAATACAGATGGCATAACTTCAAAGCAGGGTCAGATGCTGTGAATAAACACACTGATTAACACTGCATCACACTGAGCTTGAGAAGGGCTTGCTACAGAAAGTCAATAAGTCAATGTATGTCATGCACCACTTAGCTGTGGAATATTTTGCCCCTTCCAGTGTTGAATTATGCATTTGTATTTAGAGCTCAGTACGCAAAACCAGCATGGAGACTGATATTTTCACCAAGGACTGTAAATACAAAAATGGATTCCCTTCTCTGGGCACTGTGCCATTTTTCCCAGATTGCCTATGCCAACTGCAGGGATTCTGACATGAAAAACAACATGTTTATACTCTGCTCTGCAGCAGAAATCGAAGCAAGCACTCTGCCAATAATGAACAATCAAATTTACAAAACCACTCAGAGGCAATGGTACGAACAACTGGAGATACAGCAAAACCTTTAAAGGTAGTTGGAAGTATGTATGTATATATATATATATATATATATATATATATATATATATATATACACGTATACACACGTACGTATGT
>JAYJMA010123884.1:0-16839 GCA_036873895.1 Parotocinclus cabessadecuia
TTCTGTTTTCGCAACTTTTGTTTATTTGGTGTACAGAAATTGTGGTCACCCCAACCCTTTGGAGACGTTACAAGTATTGGAAATACTGAAGCCTTGAGCAACTTTCGAAGGGTGCTATTGCTCCAGGATTCAAATCCCATCTCTGTGTAGTTGATTCTGTTGGGTTTTTGTGCAAGGCCCAATTTAAGCCAAAGCTTGTAAGAATTGTAAAAAGGTCAAGTATCCACATTCTTACTATCCACTTCATGCTATAATATATGCTGTATTTTACTCCCCTAACCCACAATATGAACCATTAACCAAGAATCAAGATCCACTGTGGTAACAGTATTTATTATAATCAATACTGAGAACTGTGATATTTATATCAGAATAGAAAGAGAAAAACGATCGGTGCGAGTTACAGGTAAAATACATAATGTGAAACAACTGGTCCAGAGGCCAGAAGTGCGGAATGGATGCTCAATAAATAGAGCAAGTAAGTGCTCTCCAGTAAGTTGTTGCAAATTACACGTTTTTCATTTTCTTAAGCAGTCTTTTTGTACGCCTATTTTGTTTAATGATATGGAGAAGTCTTTAATTACAAGCAGTCAGATTCAAAATAAAAGCTGAAATAGTGGGTATCACACAGGTCTGAAATTTTAGGATTTCTCTTAAATGTGAAACAAACCTTTTATTTACATAACTTGCTTGATATCTTATTATAATGAAGATTTATATTATAATCTTAAATATTATAATGCTCAATACACAACTGTAGTAGTTTAAGTAGTCAACAAACATTGAATCCTGTTTCCTCTTTAAATGTTAGCTCTGTTTTATTAGCACTGCTATATTTAGCCATGGCTTCTCTTTGACTTCAGTTTCCTATGGGTAAAGTTATTTCTGTTCATTGTTGCTAAGATGCATCATGATTGGAAAAAAATAAAATATACAGCTGGTCTTGTCGGACACCCTGTATGATGGTATGATGACTGACTCAGTTTTATGTCCGTGTTATGTAAGTGTTAATTAAAGAAATTAAAATATACACTGTCTTGATTAAAGAGCTAGCTTCACCACTGACCACACTTTGTCTGGCTGAATAATAATTCTTAGCAAAGCAGGGACAATGTCTTGATACACAGGTGTGTGTGTGATGCGGGTAGTCGGACACGACTACATTGCGAGTGTTTCTAAAATCATTGCTCAAGTGAGATTAGTGTCGCAATCGAAATGATCTGACCTACCGTGTGGAAAGTCTACCGAATGCTAGACAAGGTCATCTGGTATATCGTTTTCCATTTACAGTATGGTATCCACTTTACATATACTGCCATACCTTAACATAGCAAAAAAAACAGCTGTAATCCATAATTAGGCAAGAAATTGTATACAATTGTTCAACACTAGAACCTCTACGGGGCACTGCGTAGAACACTGACACCGAATGGTGTACTGGGTACAGCTCAGGACGTGGCAAGTTAGCATAACAGTCTTTTAACATCTGGGAAAGGCCTTTGCTCTATGGTAGATTAAAGAACAGAAAACCAAGATGAAGGACAAAGAAAGTGAGACTGGAGATGCAAAAGAAGAACTTATACTCAAGAAAGGTGTCCACAGTTTGGGGTTTTTTTGTTTTTAAAAAATCCAACACAGACCAAAAGGTTGGAAAGGTTATTTAGCTGCTGTTGGTTACACGAGCAACTCCGTCACCTAATTTTTGTGAGCAGTATAGTTACGCCATTGGAATTTTCTCAAGGCATTGTATATGACAGGAAAAAAACAAGCAGTAGAGTGGCATTATATACATAGTAGCAATCCACCCATTCAAGGACATGGGCTCACGACAGACAGTCAAGAGACATGGGTTCAGGGTAAGCTGAATTCCAGGAATGTTTTACCAGCGCAAATACTTCAAAGAAAATACTTCATTATACTTTACTATGTTGCAGTTTGCACAATAAAAAAAAAAATTATATTCTGCGACTGTTTCATGCATCCTGATTTCTTCATATAATTTGTAATTTCGAAATGCACTCTATAATCAGAGCATTAATTATATACGTGACGAAATAATTTTCGAAATATTGTTATGTATTATTGTATGTACGTATGTGTGAAACAGCCCAAATCTTTAATATAAGAAAATGCAAATGTTTGGTCAAAGAACATTAACATGCTGAAATATGAGAATTTTCAATTAAAATTAAGCTGTCCTATTAAAATAACATTTTATTTAAGGAACACTCCAATCAATTTTTATATTTATTTTATATATCATCTAGTATTTAAGTGGAAGGGATTTTTCCCAAGAAGAGATTCGTGAGCCCCTGGTGTTAATGTGTCTGTTTGAAATGGACATAAAGATGCTAGGAAATCAACCTCCAGGACCCTCACAAGGTCCAGCACATTGACACTGAGGTACTCCAGTTTGTATCCCACCTCTGGTGACATGTTTTGAGCGAAGGGTTAAGAAGTGGGAAATTGCTTGTGATGTTGGGTGTGCATTACACTGAGGTTTCTTTCCTGGCATTGTTACAGCTTGGTCAACAAAGACAATCAGTAGCAGTGTGTGTTTGGGGTTTTTTTGTGCTCATTGGGGCGGAGCCTGGATCTCAACACAGAAATAATACCCAAATAATCTGTAAACACACAAATATATCCATATTATTCAATCTTGTGGTGCATAGCGCTTACCTGGAATTGTGAAGTCAGGAAACCGTCCTCTGTGGGAATCAGGCAGCACTTCATGCTGTTGAGCATTCAATGGTATTATTTATATATATATGTATTATGTTTATATATTTTAGAGATGCACAGATCGATCGGCTGGTGACCGGAATCGGGCGGTTTTCAGTGTAATCACCCATGACCGGTAATTGGTATCGTATAACTGGTTTTGTGCTGGTCAAAGATAGGCACACATGAAAAACATGTATCCAAACACTGTATAATTCATCATTGTACTACATTGTGGCAGTAGTCCTGCCAAGTAGATCCTTAAGGCCAAGTTAACCATTACTAACAAGCATGATAAGTGAAGCTGAGCACTTTATTTTAATACATTTATTTGAGTAGAGTTATAAAAAATCTGGATTCTATACTGTGAGTGCTTTTGCTCCCATTTGCGATTTAAAAGCATATGGAATGTTTATTTAGAATCGCTTGGGGGAGCTGTGATTTTTCCAGCACTTTTCATCGGTTTTGTATCTTGTATCATCATTATCTAGATGACAATGGACCCTTAAGGCTGGGGACATAAGAGAAGAGGACAGTAGACCACTCATGACGGGTCCAATGATAATGCTCATTAGCCCGCCATATAAACCTACCCTTTATGGGCGTCCTGTGACTCTCCAGGCTAACCGTGTTTTAGATGCATTGCAAGATTTGCACAAGATCAGGGAATGTTCAGATAACCGTTTGCTTTTCTAATGTTCTTGTTTAATAACAAAAATGTTTTTTTGTATCACTTTGTATTCATTTTTAAATATCCCCCAATTTTTGTGAGCAGTGTATTACAAGAAGTTTTAAAGCAGAAATGGCACATATCAGGCCACAAGAAGTAAAAAGTGGTGCTGTGTTAATTAGATACATGCTTTATTAACACAAAGTTTGCTTTAACACACCTTTGGCAACTAAGATATCTATTTAATGTATTATTTATATTCCCATGCGCACGCTGCATTTGTTCAGGTGCTCTGCATGTTTGCTCACCTTCAGCTATACACTGTAACTTTATGACAGTGCAAAGACCGTCTGCCAGCAATCATTTGTTATACTTGACTGTTGATGGGAGGACTGCCTTTATATTTACGTTTAGCAGGCACTCTTATCTAAGACGAATTACAAATTATAAAATCTTACAACATGCAGTCCAAGCAATCGTGGACTTGCCCAAAGACCCAGCAGTGGTAGCTTGGCTTAGGTGGAACTTGAACCCTGAACTTTCTGGTCAGTAATAATGTCATTATATAAATACTAGGTTACCATGGCTGTGAATTGCAAAGCAACCACAAGCATATTCTGTATGTTTCCTTGGCTGTTCCTGATTACAGTTTGTGTGGCTAGATAAAGCACCAAATAGACCAACTGTGCTGAAGTGTGTACATTTTGAACAGTACCCAACTCATTTCCTTAAAGCTACCATATTTACATTTATAACATTTAGTCAACATCCCTATTGAATTACTCAGAAAACGTCAGAAGATTTGCATTCCTCTTGGCAGACAAATCCTCTCATCCCAAAATATCATACAGTCCCAAAATACCGTTCAAGTAAAACTACTAGTAAATAAGAGACAGGCTGCATAAAGATGAGGAAGTTCATTAATTCACCTCTTAACCAAATTAGCACACAATGCAAGTTTACGAAAGATGAAGTGTATGGTGAGTTAGCAAAATTGACCTTGAAATATCCCCCAATTTTTTTAGTGAACTGTGTATTTTTACATTGGTTAGGGTTGTAACCGAGCACTGTGACATGCATCGTTATGCAAAAATGAAACAATGTTGATAGCCTAGCTGGATTATGCATTCTTTTTTATCACACACACATCTAATGCATATTTATCATATCTAAAGATTCTTTTTTACACAAGAAATGTAGTTTTGAATTGTTTTTCTCCAGCAATAAAAAAGGAACGTTTTCATTTGGTTATTTAAGATATGGTAACGCTACAATTATGGAATTTGTTTACAATTTTAAACCTCTGTTTATACTTTATTTTTATTTTAAATGCTGGGGTGTAAAGTTGTATTTGCTTAAAAGCTTATACAAGCATTGTGCATTGTTTCGTCTTGTTCACACTTCTGAAATAATATAAGAAATCAAAAGTCAATTTTATGATTGTGACCGGAGTATATTGTTACACTCCTAATATTGTTAGTTAAACCAAATGTAGAAAAAAACATAGCATTTTGTTTCTAATTGAAAAATTTTTTAGCCTCAGGAATTGTACTGTATTTTTGGTTAACCCATTCGTGTGAATACATTTGCATTTACAGCGTTAAACAACATGAGTGTTATATACTGGTTGAACTGTCTGAACTTGGTTAAACTTGTTTTCAGTTGCTGTACTTCACTCTGGTTTGAGATGTATTTTGAAAGGGAAGTGAACAGATGCAAGTCCACCCAACTCTGGGTGGCTTAAGACAAGAATGCACTCGCCCTACCTTGATATTAACAATGGAACTAAAGATTGTTTGGGCTAGGCCAATATGTGATATTGTTATGGTAGAAGTGTATCAATTGTTTTAATGGACACAATTACAGATGGAAAAGTGTCAACACAAAGAATGCAGTAAAATAATCAATTTAGACATTTTCCGTTCTGTCAGATGTCTGTATTTATTCTCAAAGTATACTGTAAATGAGACTACATTTATAGCATTAGTGTGTAAGTCACATGTAATTACATTACAACATTGTTAGTATACATTATTGACATTCCGAATGCAATATATTCGTATGAATTTGATTAAATTATAACTGTCTGATTTTAAACAAACCTACTTCCTTCCTTTGTTTTGTTCATGTGTAAAATGCAAGTTTTCAATTAACATTACCACCTTTTGCTCTCTTCCAGAATTAAATATGAGTTATCCTGGTTACCCTCCTCAATCTGGTGGCTACCCTCCTCAGCCAGGTGGTTACCCTCCCCAGGCTGGGGGATATCCTCCCCAGCCAGGAGCATACCCTCCCCAAGCTGGGGGTTATCCTCCACAAGCAGGTGGCTATCCACCACAGCCTGGTGCCTACCCTGGCCAGCCAGCAGCCTACCCTCCCCTGCCCTCAGGTATGTCATTTTCTGAGAGCTTAAGCTAAAACTGGAATGCTTACGTGGTGGTGTTGTATGTAAATAGAGCAGCTCATGAATGGAAACCTCTGTTAGAGAATGAGTCACTCGATTGTAGGTTAGCAAATGGCTGCCCTGACAGAACAGGGTGTGAGCACCAGATTTCATATGGATTTATTTAGGCTCCTGAGTGTTTCATAAGAGCTTCCATTTTGAGGAAGCATATACATTGCTCCCTACTCAGTGTTTCCAAGTGTCAGTTCCTGTGTCAAGGTTTTTTTTTATAATGCATTTCTTTGACAAAGTAATCAGTGTATGATACTTTAGGTGTATTAAAATTACTTGTTAAATTTTACTATAGTTCATTTCATCTTTAAGTTGTATTTTTTTTTGTTTGTTTGTCCATTGTACATTATTGTTTGTAGTATATTTTGATCCTTGGAGATTGTCAGCAAAACTATTTTAATACTTCTTATTTTAGTATTATTATAACTTTGCTGGCAAGTCAGTGGGCTTTGGGGGTCCAGAACCTATCTCGAAAACCCTGGGCACAGGCAGAGGTGCCCTGGACTGATCAGCATTGCATGGCCCAGGAGAAAATTCGGTTTCAATCAGGATTTCTATTATTGTTTGTGATTTTTTTTGTGTATCTTGGCATAGAATGAGTAATAAGGAATGAAGCATAGCGCATCCGCGGTATTAACAGAGACCTGTCAAAATGATTACAGACTGTGGTAGCTGCAAAGCTTTTTGGTTGTTTGGTTTGTAGTTTTTTTTAAATAGAAATAGGATAATGTGGTATGCATAGGCCCCGCCCCTTTGTCATGAACATATGTGACTAATTACAGCCTGTGTTTGTGGTTTTAAGATGCAGGTTGGAAGTTGACCATGTGTAGATGTTAGTTGGCTTAAAAAAATGTGGGTCATGTGAGTGATGCAAGGTGTAAAAGTACATTTTTGTGAGATGAAGTGACTAGATATCGATTGAGTGGTAAAAATCTGCAGCTGTGATGGATAACTGTGATATGAACTGTAAGTGTGTGTACTGGTTTCCATATGATAGTTTGTTTTTTGTACATTGACAGTAATATAATTCCTCATAATCTGTCCTGTATTTGCAGGTGGCTGGGGAGCTCCTGGTGCTCCTGGAATGCCTGGATTTAATCCTAGCAACCTGCCTGCAATGGTAAGTTCTTAATGTAAAGCAATCATACAAATGTAACTTATATAAGATTTGTGAAGTACAGAGGAGTTCCTTGGTTATTGCCATATTCGTACCTGTGAATGTCCCTATAGACATTTTATATGCTCAACCTTACTTTTTAAACAACTTTTACAAACAATTGTACATGGCTTAAAATAATTCTGCAGCGTGCATAGATTTAACCAGCTTTTTGAGCTATGAATTAAAGTAAGATAAAGTAAAGTATATTAATGTAGTAGTATACTACACTTCTCACCAAAATTAGGGGATATTTCAAAGTGAATTCAAAGAGGATCCCATAAGAGCTGCTGGACAATCTAATTCTATCCATGTCCCATCACTGTCAGTGTTTTGGCAGTCTTGGGTGATCATAAAGTTTACTGAACGGTCAATGTGTGGTACTCTCACCCGGTTTGGCATGCTTCCTTTTACCCCCACGAATATGTCACTTGCTACTCAATCATGATAATTAAGCTAAATAAAGTTCTAATTTGCGTAATTTCTTTCTTTTACTTTTCTTTTGCTTTTCGGATGATATTGTTTAATTGTTTTGTTTTTTTTTTTAATATTGTTTAATGAAAAAGTAAAATTAAATGCTTCTTTTTTAATCGCTTAATATTTTGTTTGAAATATCTCCTAATTTATGTGAGCACTGTATATTTAAAATATTTACTATACACTGCTCACAATAATTAGGAGTTATTTCAAAATGAAATTTCCCCATATTAAATATCCCTTCATTTCTGTGAGCAGTGTATAAAGTATATTAAAAGTGTATTCTTGTGCTTAAAGAACATTTTGTTGTTAAACATATGTGTATTTCCTGTCTCATTTGCCCTTAATCATGCAAGTAAGACCTGTCTTTAAGAAGCCTGGATCTTATTAATCCTCTTTTTGTAACTACAGCCCAATCTCCAAACCCTTTGTACTTAACTTCAAACTTTTCCATTTAAACATAATCTTAGTGAGCCTGCCAACCAGACTTCCGCATGCTTTATTACCGTCCTAAGATTGCTCTTCTTAATGACTTGTAGGCTGCAGTTAATACTGTAAATTACAAAAGACTCCTGTCTCTACTGAATACACACCTCTAACTTCACAGTTCAAAGTCTACCTTACTAATTAGATGGCATTGTTGGCAAACATTCAGTAGTATTTTGTGTAACACTACTTGAGATGCCTATGTATAGAGCCCACAAATCCAGCTCTCAAACACTCCCGTGAAGATTATTTTAATAGAAGTATTAAATATTTCATGTAATTTACTGAAGAATGTATTCAACATGAAAAACAAAATGGTTATTGTTGCCTTTCCTCACTACATTATCCATCAATGCTGCCATATGACTCCCATGTTTATTATTGGATTCCCCCAATAAAGTCGAAATGTCGTAAGTCATAACAGCTCAAAGCAGTCTGGCCTTTCTCCTTTGATCTCTGGCATCAGCAAAACATTTTAATCAAGAGAACTCTCTCCATTGGTATTTGTTCTATATTTTCGGACCATTCTTCCATTTCAAACCCTAAAGATGGCAAAGTTTAAAAATTTTAGGACACCAGCAGTTTCTAAAGACCAGCCCATCTAGCACCGACAACCATGCTTCATTCAAAATCACTTGAGTCACTTTGTTTCTCTGATTTTGATGCTGGGTTTGAAATTCAGTAGATTGTCTTAAACATGTCTACATATCTAAATGCACTGACTTGCTGCCATGTGATTGGCTTTTTAAATATTTGAGTTAATGAGCAGTTGAACAGGTCTATCTAATTTTGTGGAACGGGAGTGTATATTGTAAAACATTTACAAAACACCAAATGAGAAACCACTGAGCACAAAAAAAGAAATTATTTGGATTGCTACCCATTCCATAATGCTGTTAGCATAATCCCACTGTTAGCATGTGAATTGTCCTGATTTCCCATTGCTATATACTGTTTTTATTTGCTTCACTTCCTTTTATCACAGGCTAATCAGATTTCTGCAACCATGGGTGGATTTAATTCCAATCCATCCATGTTCCCTCAAGCACCTAGTGGGGGTCCTGCACCCTCGCCTAACCAACAACCCTTTGGCCTGTGCCCTCAGCCAGGAGGAGTCATGCCCCAGGGACCAGGGATGGGCTATCCAGGAGGGCCAGCTCCAGGTCAGCCAATGCCAGGCTACCCACAAGCCCCATCACCCAATCCACCCATGCCTGGGTACCCACAAGCCCCTTCACCCAATCCATCCATGCCAGGCTACCCACAACAAACCCCTTCACCCAATCCGTCAATGCCAGGCTTCTCACAAGGCCCAACACCTACTCCTTCAATGCCTGCCTACCCAAATGTTCCAGCTCCCAATCCTTCCATGCCCTCATATGGAGGTGGTGCTCCAGTAGTTCCCGCCATCAATGTAAGTATACACAATAAAAAAAAAAAAACATTCTACCAATCTGTCATTGATAAATGTTTTTTTATGCAGATATTTGGTACAATTGCCATACTTGCCTACATATATTCCTATTATTTATTTATAAACTTGCCTTACCATACATTTAGCGTGGATTCAGAGGAACCATTACGGATTTTCCTGGAGCAGACCCATTAAAGGATGTGGAAGTTCTTAGGAAGGCCATGAAGGGCTTTGGTAAATATTCTGACACACACACACACACACACAAACATGTGTGTGTATGTATATATATATAGCTTATGGAGGAATGTGTAACCAGTTAGGGTGTACTGGAGAGACAGTGGTGTCAAACTTTTTCCATCGAGGGGTCTGGGAGGACCTATTGTCTTCCTCAAACTGTCACATTCATTTTCATCTCCAATGGTATCTTGAGTATCTGTAAAATTGTGTAAAAAATTTGTTTCCAGTACCAATAAAAATCCTTATTTTCTGTCTGCAATATGAAATTAAAACCCTATTTTTCACTTCTGCTCAAACCTTGTTCTCCATTCCACTCCTCCTCACTGTCTTCACTGTTGGATGGGATTTGCCTAACATGCTGATCTTGCTCATTTCTTCCATAAAACAATCTGGTATCCAATTTCCTGACAAAATGTGTTAAAAGATTTACAATTAAAGAAAAAAAAAACTTATTATAAAATAAATAAATAAATGTTAATTGTGCATTGTGCTTGTAAACACTTTGCATGTGATAATGTAATGACATCCAAATACAATGTCAGCAAAAACCTCAGTGAAAAATACCCCTTATTGCACAACGCTGCCCTGAGGCATCTGTACATGAAATAATTTCTGTACATGAAAAATACAAAAACCTTAATAAAACCTGACAAAACACTTCTTTACACCTTCATACACATACATATTTTTTATTTAGAGTTACTTTAATTTTAAAAAGACTACTATAGCAAATAACCTTACCTTCTTCTCACACCTTATGCGGAAGGTGAAGGTGGGACTTCCTTCACATGATGTTTGATAACTCCCACATCTTATTGGTCTGTTCATTCATCTGTTTTTGACAATTCTGATATGTTGCAATCATTTAAAGAAACATGTACAAGGAATTAGGCTTAAGAAAACGTTTCCCGAGGGCAACACTGTGCTGTAGAGGGTTAATATTTAATGGTGCTTAAACGTTTGTGAAAGCCTTAGAATTTTCTTTTCTTGCATAAATGTGACGTCATACATAAATTGGTGAAATAAGTCCTGCAAGTTCAGTCATGTAGTTTTTGAGCAATAAGTATGCAGTATTGTTATGTATGTGGTAAAGGTATGTGAACCTTTTCTTTCAGTATGTGGTATGACCTGAACATAATATGTTTTTAATTCAATGCTTAAGCCTTGCTAACTGCATGTTATGGTGATTTATTGACCCTCTGGGCAACTCTCTATTGACCCTCTACTCGGCAATTTTAGGGATTAGCTTGATGGCAAGTTTTTTTATGTGACTAAATTCCAGAGGATAGCAGTTTTCTGGTTCAGCTTCATGACTGGCAAGGCATGGCAAGTTTATTTGTATAGCACCATTCATATATGGGGCAATTCAAAATGCTTGCAAGTTAAAAGTATAATTAAAACACAATCAATAAAAATGAAACCTTGACTTTAGGAAGCAGTTTATTAATTAATACAAATAATTAAAGCAATTAATGAAATAATAAAAAAATCAAAGAGTGTAGATAACACAATCAAGTGTTATATGCACAGCTAAACAGAACAGTTTTAAACCTGGTCTTAAACATTGTGAGAGTAGAGGCCAGCATAACATCTTCAGGGAGACTATTCCAGATTTTAATCTGATGAAACTGCATAACCGTGTTTAGTCCTGACTTTTGAACCAGCAGAAGGCCTCTGAACAATTTAATTCTTGCTTTGGCAACCCTTTGTTCACACACCGCAGATATAAATTGAATGGTAGACATAAATAAGCAAAGTTGGTAGTTAATACTGTGCAGTATTGTTCATGGAACATGGAATTTATGTTATATGTGCAGTATTGTGAAGAGCAGCAGATAAAGTGAAATGAGCAGTATTGCATGTATACTACTGCACACAAAAAATAGGGAATATTTCATAATGAAATATGCCCTAGTGAAATATCCCCTAATTTTTGTGAGTAGTGTATCAACATTCACACTCCTGTAGCATCTTTCTGATAGTAGAAGGTTAAAATAGGCTGTAATGTGGGTGTCTAAAGTTTGAAATGGACTGTGCAGTTTTGTTTGCCTGCTAGAGAGCCTTCCCTTATTTATATATAAATATAATTGCAATTTATTTATTTATTTATTTTATACACACACTCATTAGACACCTTCCTTTTGGAGTGATCTGTGATGGTTGATGATTCCTGGGGAGGGTAAGAATAGTGTTAAATTCTCCCCATTTGTACACAGTCTGTCTGAATGTGAATTAGTAAAATCCAAACTCTTCAGGGATAATTTGTAACGGTTTCTAGCCTGATTAGCTGTAACAACTCTTTCTGAGATCCACAAGTTTCAAGATTCAATGGCTCTACCTTTAACATTGCGCATTGTGCATGAAAGTATGAAGTTTGAGGTTAATATTAACGTTTCAACAGGTACTGATGAACAGGCTATAATTAATCTGCTTGGAAGTCGCTCCTGCAGGCAGCGTGTGCCACTGCTGATTACTTACAAAACTGCATATGGAAAGGTAATGCTGATCTTGCCATCTTGAACGTTTTAAACATCTAATTTTAAGATGAAAAACATGGACTAGACATTGGAGATATGGAGAAAATTATTTTCAATGTACTGAAACAGTTTAACAGCTCAGCACAACCCTAAAAATAAATAATCATTTTCATGTTTTTTTTTCAGGACTTGGTTAAGGACTTGAAGTCTGAGCTTTCTGGGAACTTTGAAAAGCTTGTTTTGGCTATGTTGAAGACTCCTGCTCAGTTTGATGCATTTGAACTGAAAGAGGCCATTAAGGTTTGTAAATTTAACAACTGCAGCATGTCATCAACTTACAATTTAGAATCTTTATAAGACTTCCTAAATGTAGAGAAATAGAATCCAACGAATAAAGCCAAAACATAATTTATTGAAGAAAGCCATCAAATATTACATACCTGTAAATTGTAAAAGTATGTGAAACTCTCTAAATTGTCATTATTTTGAAGGTGAAACCCGGGTCAGGTGTTTTTACTTTAGGGAATGGCAATCAAGGTGTGAGTGAAAACCGTGTTGCATTTAAAGAACATAGTTTTAAACACATTTGTGGAAACAAACAAGATTTCTAAGGAACTCAGACAAAGTCTGATGAAAAGTGTTGGTGCTCATCTGGCTAGAAAAGGTTACAAAATAGTCTCTAAAATTTGGATTCCACGAATCCACAATAAGTTAAGTTGTAATGGAAATGGGGGAAATTCTAGACCTCCCTAAGAGTGCTTAACCAAGAGTGATCACTGCAAAAGCAAGGCATGTTATAGTAACTTCTTAAGCAACTGAAGGCCTCTGCTACGTTGTCTAAAAGTAATGTTTATGAGTCCAGCATCAGGACAACACTGAACAACAATAATGTGCAAGGCAAGTTTGCCAGGAATAAGCCACTGCTTTCCAAATACAGTGTTACTACCCAACTGCAGACTGGTAACATGAACGAGCCTTAAGATTGTTGGAATTAATTTTTTTGTGGCCAGATGGAAGAACTTTTTTGGTTTCAATGAGAAGTGTTGGGGAAATGAAAACACTCAATTACACTGTGAAATGTGATGGACTTTATCTTAATTTGCATATGGGCCAGGGTAGCTTGCCATCATTGATGGAATAATGAATTCTGAATTATAGATGGGAACAACAGAATTATGATTTGCTATGGCTATCATGGATTATCACTATCATTTATAATTATCCTGTGCATTCCTTTTACAAATCATATGAAACGTCTTTTATGTTGTGTCAGCTCACAAGTCTGGTAAACTACAGACGTCTCTATTCCTTAGACATGCAAGTTTATGAAGAATGTGAGTGTGCACATTTCAGCATTTAACCCTCCACTTCATCATTGTACAGGGAGCAGGAACGGATGAGGCATGTCTGATCGAGATTCTGTCTTCTCGCACCAATGCAGAGATCAGAGAAATCAATCAGATCTATAAAGCAGGTTTGTTCTCGTACTGTATCACATCCGCTGGATAACTACATTTAATTGTTGATTGACTACAATTAATGATCTCCAAATGGTTTTTTACAGAGAACAAAAAATCACTGGAGGATGCCATCAGTGGAGACACTTCAGGACACTTTCGCAGACTGCTGATCTCTCTTGCTCAGGTAGAGTCTGGACTGTTGTTTATGATAAATTGTCAATATACTCTTGAATAGTCAACAGTGATGCAATGAATTATTAGTTCATACATTAAAAAATTTCAAACAAACAAAGTCTGTTCAAGACTGATCAAAAAATGTATAAATGTTCCCAAAACATTCATTACTGAAATATTGTTGACATCAATTGTAATGTTATGTTCTTTACCTCAAGGGCAATCGTGATGAAAGGGAGACTGTGGACATATCATTAGCCAAACAAGATGCTCAGGTAATTACATTTTATTGCTACTATCTTCATAATCCATTGTTCTGAAGCATCCTGCTACATATGCACTGTATTTTACTTTAGACCCTCTATCAGGCTTGAGAAAACAAACTGGGTACAGATGAGTCCAAGTTTAATGCCATCCTGTGTGCTCGGAGCAAATCTCACCTTAGAGCAGGTAATGTCATTGCGTATAAAGGAAACTTAACAGGGACATGGCATGCGAAATTAACTTTTTGCCTGCTTTTGTGTTTCCGCTTGAGCTTCTACTGCTTCTTTAAACCCTACAGGAGCAAAAAAAAGTAATTCATGCATTTTCTGTCAGTCAGTCAAAAGATTTTGAAGTCAAGAATCATAAGCTTCTATGAAACGTTTCAAATTTTCCCTTATTGTTGCGTCACCCTTCACGGGTCAACCCCCACCACAGTCTCACCCACTATTTAGTTGAAAAATCCATTTTGACTACTGTTTCATGATCATGTTACGATTGAATAAGAGCATACGTAAATAAGACACTGATCGCTATGGCGCTTTACATTGTTTTGTTGTTGGCTGCAAAGAACAAAATTTGGAAGATTGGAATTGAACAAAAAAAGTCAAAAGCATCAAATATAATAAAAGTCAAACATAATAAAATGTATTGGACAAACAAGAGTATTATAAGTCCGCCAACAGTTTCTAATATAGCATTGTGGTAATCCAAAACCCAGAAGCCCCCAAGTGTGTCTGCTTTTGTCTTTTTAACAGACAGCCCCCTTCACACTCTGACTTCATCAGCTCTAGATTATGGATATGACTGATACAATGCCAACACAGCTCTGGAATGATAGCAAACCAGAGCAACTTGAAACGCGAACAACGTAGGCTAGCTTCTTTTATAACTTCTTCAGGTGCTTCTCTTTTGGGATCAGATTATGGATCAAAGCTTGGAAAGTGTGGATCAACTGTGTGTCTATTAGCCATCGCAATACATTTACATTTATATTTACGGTATTTAGCAGACGCCCTTATCCAGAGGGACGTACAGTTGATACAGTCTTACAATCCAAGCAATGGTGATTTAAGGGCCTTGCCTAAGGACCCAACTGTGGCAGCGTGGCAGAAGTGGGATTTGAACCCTGGACCAACAGGTCCAGAGTCCAGTACCTTAACTGCTTTGCTACCTCAGTCCTAGGGTTACAACAACCATAAACATTAGCGCATTTAAATCTTCACACACCGAAATGGTACATCTTAACAAAAGTTCATTTTAAAGAACCTTTATGGTTGTCGTATTGCAATGGCTAATAGACACAGTTGTTCAAGCTTTCTAGTTTGACCCAGAATCTGATCCCGATGGAGAAGCACCTGAAGAAATTAGAACTCAGTGGCTATGTATGCTGCGTATGCTGTTACAGTTATCATGTAGCTAACGCTAGCCTACGCTTTTCATGTTGCTCTCAGTTGCTATCGTTCTAGAGCTGTATTAGCATTTGTATCAGTCATATCAGTAATCTGATTAAGTCAGAGAGTGGAGGGGGCTGCCTGTTAAAAAGATACAGGCAGACACTGTTGGGCGCTTCTGGGCTTTGTATCACCGCGGTACTATACTAGAAGCTTTCAGTAGACCTGTAACAGTACCCCTTTTTGTATAATGAATTGCGTTATGTTTGACTTGTAATTTTAAATTTAGCACTTGGTATCTGATTCACGTTGCTCATAAAATCAGTAGTCCAAAATGGCAGCAATTCAACTACAAAGTTGGTGGGACTCTGGTGGGGGGATTGACTTGTGAGTGGTGGTTATTACAGTTTGGGAGAAATCGAAACGGTGTGTAGAAACATCTGATTCCTGACACCAAACTCTTGACAGAAAATGAATGGATGTTTCTTTATCGCACTTGGAGGGTTAAAAGGAGCGGTAGACACCCAAGTGCACCCAAATAGAAAAGCAGGCAAAAAGTTTTATTTTTAGTTTTAAAACTTTAATGTTCAATACATTCATGTTTGCATTCAGGTTTTCTATATAGATTTAGCTCAGCATTAAACCTGTCAGTTGGGAAACAGGTACTGGAAAACAAATGAAATGTAAAGCTTTGTTTCCTGGAAAAAAAACAGTGAGATTGTGATAGACAATGCCAAGCTGAACACAATTTTTTTTTTTTACAGAAATTCAAGATAGGAATGGAGAAAACATTAAAGTACTGATAGTTCTATTTTTACTTTATGATGGGAATTTGATACACATTCAGCAGAAATCAGCAAATGGTATGCAAACAGTGTTAGTTTAAGTATGCTGTTAGTCAGCTCAATGTAGTTAGTCATGTAGGTGCTCTGTAGTTGCCAGGAAGATTCTCAACAGGGTACCTAAATGTTTTCCATGCTGTTTTGTCTGAAACTCCATTTCACTGATAACTACTAGGTAAATACTGAAGGGTTGACATCACAATCGTGCAAAATGACAGCTTTGAGGCTACATTTTGACAAATCCATAAAAAGACATGAACATTACCCCATTGCCATGAGCGTGTCTCAGTCATCGAGGTCATGATAGACTTGACTAAAGCCAACTGGACTTCTTCTTGATATTTGAATATGTTTCACCTTTAATAGAAAAGGCTTCTTCAGGTTTGGAAACGGATAGAGAGTTCAATATTTAACGTGACCAAGTCCCTGACCAAAACATTTAATTCCGAGTGTGTTATCAGGATCACCATGCTTATCACCATTTATCCTTATCTGCATCATCTGGACTCCATGGCGCTGGTAGCTTCAGTACTATCAACTGTCATCGTGTGGCACGTAGGTGAAAGCAGATTGGGATATTCGTTACATTACATTACATTACATTGCATTTGG
>JAYJMA010123913.1:0-16837 GCA_036873895.1 Parotocinclus cabessadecuia
TCTGTCTCTCTCTCATGCTCTCTCTCTCTCTCTCTCTCTCTCTCTCTCTCTCTCTGTCTGTCTCTCTCTCTCCCTTGCTTGCTCTCTCTTTTGCTCCTTCTCTCTCTCTCTCTCTCTCTCTCATTCTCTCGCTCTCTCATGCTCTGTCTCTCTCTATCATCTTTCATTATATGTAATTTAAAAATTCTAAGTTATTCTATTTTAAAATAATACAGAAATCTTATTGGCTTGGGAGGTTAAATAACAGTTAATTGTTAATAGTTTAATGTAAATGCAACTTTACATATCAAACACTATTTGCTTTTCTGTCTCTAACGTATCATTTCTTTTACAGATAATGCTTCACACTTTCGTGCTTAAGTTTCAAAACAAAAGCCTGTACCAATAAAAGTTCTTACAGCGTTACCTTCCTGTGTGAAATCTTAACCCTACAAACATGGCAGTAATAGTGAAAGGTAATTTACTGTGGTCACAAAACTCACCACCTATTATACTGGCCACTGCTTCCACCATTCCCAAAAGTCTCTGGTACAGTTTCGAAACTCAGCCACTTCTGGGTCCACCCTCTGACAGGGACTCATTGAGATAATTAACATGAATCTCCTGGTGTTTTAAAATCAGGGTTGAAATATGACTTTTTTGGGGATGGTGGGGAAGGATAGTCTTTGGATCATTCAACAGCAACTTCTGCCAACTCAAAGATGGATTGGCATCCTGTCCAAGTCACACAAGCATGTGTGCCTTGTGTTCTCCAGGGATTGGCATCAGAGCCCAAGCAGGAAAACCAGAAATGGAAATGGGGATGGAGCTTGGAACAAATTAAAGAAGCATGGTAGCACTTCATAGCAAACGCAAATAAGATATATGGGTGTAATATGCAGTCCAGTACTTTGCGCCACACCATTACCTTACAGCCTCAGAGATACCACAAATGCATCAAGCTGGTAGATGTTTTTGGTAAATGGTAAATTTAACAAATAAATAAGAGCAACATCATAGATTGCAGAATACAAAATGTCCAGGTGTAAATGAAGTGGCATAGTGTAGATAAAGTGATGTAGTGACCGTGAAAGTGACCTTGAAAGTGTCAGTGCAGTGTAGCAAAGTTCAGGAGTCTTACTGCTTCATGAACGAAGCTGTTTCTCAGTCTTGCTCTCCTTCACTTAATGCTCCACAGCCGACCCGGGACAAAAAGTGAATGTGCTGGGTGAGTGGGGTCCTTCATAATGCGGGTGGCCCTATTCCTGCATCTGGAGGTGTAGAAAAACAGTAATATGTAAAATAATACAAAATCTTAATTCTATTTGAGAGGTGATTGTAACGAAAATTGCTTAAAAACAGTAGTTGCTCTTTAAAAGTTCGTTATTTAAAAAATATATTCTTGATTTAGGATTTAGATTTGTCATGCGCTTATTTTTTATGTTTAAAAAATAAGTTTCCCTACGTTTTCATGTCAATACTGATACTTGTGGAGTTGTGAAGTCAGCCACCCCATACCTCAAAGCTCATGACCACAGTAGTTCAGTCAAATGTCCGGAGAAGTGAATGTATAAACTGTTTAGTTTGTTTTATGTTTGTTTCAGTTTTGTGTTTACTTACCTTTTTATGGTGAGTTAATTTGTTACAGATTTGGGAGCGGTACATTAATACAACAGGAAAACTTTTAGCGCTTAGATACAGAATAATATGCAGTAAAGAAAGACTTTGGGAGATCAGCCATGCAAATGTCAAAATTGTGAAGACAACTCCATTCAAATACAATATATCCTGCTCCCTCTTATTCAGATTCAGATTCAGAAAACCTTATTCATCCCCTAGGGGTAATTAAAAAAAATTAAAAAACAAAAGTCTGTATCAAAGAAAAAAATTTGTTTCCTAAAGCGTTATAATGTGCTGGGGCGGTTGGCTGTCTGCAGTGCAGCATCTTATGTTTACTAAACAAAGTCCAAATCAAATGTATTCATATAGTGCTTTTAACAATGATGCATTTTCTCAGAGGACCGTTACAATATTACATTATATTAAAAGGCCGATCCCAAACAAACTCAAAAGTTAGAAAACCTTTGTGTATGTTAATGAAAACCACCATATCATCATATACACAATCTTTCAATGCATCGCCCTTTTATGAAGTCAGAAATGTGTACAGCTTACAATACCTCATATTTCTTTAGCCACTGATCTATCATTCTTAATATCATCATTAATGAGGCTTATTTGTAATCAAAACAACCAGTGATGACTCATATCGTGCTGCCCTTGAGGCTTTAAGGGTCTATAGATCTGCCTGTCAGCACAAAAAAAGGCCAACCGTCAGCTCTGGGTTGTTTGCAAACTCTGAGCAAGGCATAGTCACCTACATATCCCTGACACTAATAAAACGTGTCAGCAAGGGGGCCACATCCTGTGTGATGTATCTCAAATTATAGTAGCTGAAATGCGCTCCGGGCTTATCTGATCATTCCAACTTGCAGTTTCTCGTGCAGGTTCACATCAGTTATATATGTGCAATATTTGGTTGAACTTGAAGGCACAGCTGAGCAGCAGATCTCTTATTGTACAGGGTGTCTATAAAGTAAGTCCCACTTAAATAAATTACATTCTTGCCAACCAACGCACATTTACGCTGTTTTCAGGTTCATATGAAGCACAAGAAACACAGGTTTTATCCACAGTGCACTGAAATTAAATGTAAAACTTTATAGACACCCAGTATATCTCACTGAAAAGTCCCCTCTCCCTACTCGGGCCCTGGGTAGTAAGGTCCACTTTTCCCCCCACTACCACGCCCATGCATACCAGACAGAGTAAATATCCTAACATCAAATATGAGATTTCAGTAAAACACTGTAGTGCATTAAGATGATTGGGTACATAACAATATTTTCGTTCATACTCTCAATTCCTGTTCAGAGAAGTACAGATGAGTGTGCCATTGACTCCAAACAAGTATATGTGTTAAATAAATTGGGGATAAAGTGGATTCGGAAATTGTTGGTGAGACATCTGTGTGAGGTAAGGTTAATAATAAACCGAGGTTATATTCAAAAGGTCACACTATATATACACCATAATGCTAAACATATCCACTCACCCATTCCAGTCACCTCTGTGCCTACAGGTGTATAAAAGCAAGAATCTTGGCATGCAGATTGGTTCTACAAACGTTTATGAAAGATTGGGTTGCTCTTAGGAGCGCAATGAATTCCAGTGTGATACCATGATAAGATGCCACTTGTGCCACAAATGACATTTCCTCACTACTAAATATTCCACAGTCAACTGTCAGTGGTATTGGAGCAAAGTGGAAGCGACTGGGAACGACAGCGTCTCAGCTACGTAAAATGACAGAGCGGGGTCAGCAGGTGCTAAGGCGCAGAGTGCGCAGAGGTTGGCAATTTTCTGCACAGGCAATCGCTACAGACCATCAAAATTCAGTTTGTAGAGAGCTTCATGGAGGCTTCTCATGGCTGAGCAGCTGCATCCAAACTGTACACCCCCAAGCACAACTCAAAAGCATCGAATGCAGGGGTGTAAAGCACGCCGCCACTTTTGGAGTGATGACTAATGCTTTTCTGTCTGGAGAACTGATGGACAGGTCTGGGTTTGGCAGTTGCCAGGGAAACGGTACTTGACTGCCTGCCTCGTGCCAAGCATAAAGTTTGGTGGAGGGGGGATTGCGGTGTGGGGTTTTATTTCAGAAGTTTGTCTCGGCCCCTTAGGTCCAGTGAAATTAGCTCTTAATGCTCCAGCATGCCACGAGATTTTGGACAATTTCATGCTCAAAACTTTGTCGGAACAGTTTGTGGATGTCCACTTCCTGTTCCAACACGACTGCGTACCAGTGCACAAAGCAAGGTCCATAAAGACACGGACGAGCAAGTTGAATGGCGTAACTGGCAACACAGGATGCAAGGCAGAAACAACCCCAGACAGGACTCATCAATCCATTGTAGGGTACACACAATCACAAACTAAGGGCCTTTTGAAAACACCAATTAACCCAACACACGTGTCTTTTGAATGTTGATAGAAAACCCACACAGACATGGGGAAAAAAACCACAACGGGCTGAGATCGAACTGGGAATCTGGAAGCTGTGAAGTAGGAGTGCTAATCTTTTCACCATTGTTCTGGAGACTTAATGGTGATTTTCACTTGTGTTTCACTGCATATCAATTTTTTCAGATGTTTCTAAACATTAGAGATGTTTCTAAATTCCTAGTAACAACATAAGATACATAAATACATCTAAGATGAAAGGAGTTATTCTTGAGAGGTTTATTGGTTGCAAGCCCAGCTCAGGGCTTAGACATGAGATATGTGTGGACGTTGGTGTTGATGCAAGTTTGACTAATAGAGAAACCACACGCAACAATGCACTTTGTTCTAATAAGCACCAGTACTAGCTGAGGTATATTGTTTAATATACAGAGTATATGTCATATAACTGAGCTGAAATGTTAAAGGTTCACTCAGTCATTATGTGTAACAGGATTGTTTTCTATATGAACTAAGACCCTTTCATGTCGCTTCATCAAAACAAGACTGAGGTAAATTAAGAGTCAAAGTGGCAAATTTTGCCAGACACTGTAGAACCTTATCAGCGTTAACCATTTTTGTCCTTCCTGTAAGTGAATTTAAGCACCATTCATTCCAAATACATCAAATATTTCTATGCAGCATGTCCCTCACCAGGATAATTAGAAGGGAACAGAAACTGAGTAATTTTAGTTTTGTCACTTATTTTTTAATTTTCCTCCCTTTAACAAGCATAACATTATATAACAATTACAAGTATACATCTTACATGTACAGAAACACACTCTCACACACACACACACACACTACATCACCTTTCGTATAGTGTCAACAGTAATAATAATAATAATTATTTAAAAGAAAAAAAGTTTGTTCATACATTACAGACTCACATTTAGTTGAGATTTGCATTTTTCATCTGTCATCATAGCCATGTATTGTTCCCAAAGATTGTCAAAATCTTCTTGTTTGAGTAAGTTTATTTCTTTAAAATATTGAACTGTACAAAAATGGGCAACTTTGCAGATTTCCCTTGTCATCATCAGGAAGGGCTAAAAAGCACAGCCTATCCTACTCCTAAATTACTTTTCCTATCATGTACTAGACTACCAAAATGGTGCTGATTTCCAGCTAGGTGTAACTTATAGTAATTTTTTACAGGCTTTTCAGACAATCAACATGAAAAGTCACTAGAACTAGACACTAGAAACATAATTCAGTCCGAAATAATTAAGAAGCTCTAAAGCCAATATGTTATGTAGAACTTATAGACACACGATTTTTTTTCTGGAATTTCATCACCTGGTTCAAGTTTTAAATAGTAATATTGGGCACATCTGATATATGTAAAAAAGAAATGAGCATGGAGAACTTCATCGTCTCATAAAAGAGCTGAAACCTTTTTCTGAGTGAAAATCATTTAATATCCGATATTGCTATCCAATTACACATCAAATTGAAGCTTTTTACTCAAATTTAATTTATTATGAATTACTAATAATATTACTCTTATTTTTATGAACATCGTTCCAAATCTGAACATTTCACAAGCAAGTAAAATGGCTCTGGGATCCATGGAGAAGAGGGAACAACAGAGAGCAAAGGAACGTGAAGATGAAAGCACCATGATTTACAGCATTAACCCACGGTAGCTTTATAACCCATCCTGGCCACGTCATCAGAAAATCGTCAAACGTCAAACGAAAAAATTCTTAATGGTATATTCTAGAGCAGCGCTTTTCAAAGTGTGGACACCAATTCCAACACTTCTGTAGAAATGCTTTAAAATCCCACCCTTCACCTCCTCCTACCTCTGTGAGTGTAAATGTTCCACATTCATCATAATTAAAAATAAGTACCGCTTAAGACTACATGATGAAATCCTTCATCGTTTGCTTTCACTGAAAGAAGTGTGAGCAAAGGTTTCTGTGTGTTTAAAAGTCAAATACAGATGAAGTGTGTTCAGCTTTAAAAACTATTCTAAATCTGCTAAGACCAACATGAATCATTTTAAGCATTTTTAAAACAATTTTAAAAATGAATCTCTTTTAAAGACAGCATGTTTCAAACGTGTTTTAAAATATAAGATGTTGAGAGATGATGCATACATCCATTGTTCCCCTAACTCTTCTTCATGAAGAAATATATAAAGAAAAAAAGATTTAAAATATATATAGAAAGAAAAATATAGTATAATTCATAACTAAACCTATTACACCTTTATAGAATTTGACCAAACTGAGGTTTAATACTAAATGCAATAATTTGCCTGTTTTATTCTATTAAACCTCTTATACACATTATTCTACACTGAACAGCTGATATTACCTACATCGTACTGAGCAATTAGCTTTACATTCATCCAGATGCAGATGAGTTCCCCATTTGAGCCTTGCTCCTTTTGAGGTCTATGAGTCTCGGGGAGTTTTTCGTTTCCACTGATGCTTGTTTAAGGTCTAGACTCAGCTTTTTGTGTCAGAGGACTGAGGGTGCCTGTCATAAAGCATGGCGTTGTGGGCTGTGAATCATTTCCTGTGGATATGCAGAAATACATTCAATCACTGTGGAAGTTACTACGATGACTGTGTTAGTCTCCTGACAGCAGCTCTGTCTGAAATGTCATTCGGTGTTACTTGCATTTGTTTGCTCTTGTTATATAAATCTGTTATTGGGTTGTTTATTATCGCAAATGTTCCTGTTTACCTAATATGAGAATCAGCAAAGTTCTGTCTACTTATCTACTTACCTACCTATCCAGACCTAAGACTTATCTTTTTTAATTTAAAAGTTTTATTAGATTTTACTAGTTAGTTGTCCTCCCTTTCACTTCATACCATATGGCTGGGCTAAGAATGAAAACACAAGTGGAAGGCCAATCTATGGAGCGTTCCTAATGCCTTTGTGTCCAAATCCTAAGCTGTCAGACACGTTTTAAGTTATGGATAATTCCATGCAAACCCATGCACTGTTATGAATTTCTCTCTCTAACTTTTTAAAAAGGGGCTGGCTATGATTGACCTGATACCTTTGTCTGACAGAACCAAAAATGCATTGATAGACAGCATTACAAACAACATGGAAGATCAGCCAGACCAGTAAATGAATGTTACCCAGTTTATATAGTTATAGGAAAGAAAAAATACAGGTAGTGGGTGAGGCAAACAAAGTAGTACTACCTACAATAGGCCAGGCATATTTTCTTATTACAAATAAATAGTTGAACGTTAAAAAAACACAGACACGAGTAAGTTACACAAAAAAGTTCCTAAACATATCAAATGATTTAGAATAGTCTCTACTTTAAATGTTAGTTTACAAGCAATCGAGCACACAGCCGAAAGGCAAGAAGCTTATAAATTAAGGATGGAATAAATCCCTCTATCTTCCACCTTTAACTCCCACCTCTGTCTATGGATCTGCAGTGTTGATTGGCTTGTACTTGGCAGAAAAAACTAAATGCACTACCCCGGTTTGCCATAAAACTACAATAATATGCTGCCGGTACAAAAATAAGTAATTGCCATGAGACTCTGTAATAATGATGTGGGTGTCAAATTAAAATGTTAGCCCGGTAGCATATAACCGTCAATCAGTGGTAGAAAGTATATTAAAGTATTATTAAGTATATTTACTCAGTTAATGTACTTGGGTGCCAGGTTCAATTACTTCTGCTTTACTGGTCCATTGTAACTTGTTCCCAATAAGTGAAGAAAAAATGTCTAAAAAGCAGAGGGATTTAGAATTATGCTGTGCACTGAAGCACGCAGTTGGAACCCCACTTCGACGTGTAGTTTTTAGATGATGGTAATAATACCAATGTGGCTGAGATAAAAGAGAGGGTTTGCAAAAAGGGCTTCACTTTTCTTTGGTTGTTTTGAGTCATCTATAAAATATATAAGCTATTCAACTTCTGAGTTGTTGTTAGTTGTTGTACTGGTTTTGGAGCTGTGTCTGTACTGGACCATAGTGGTCGGAAATGGGCAATCATTAATAGACGATTCTGTAAATCCAGAATTGTCTTATTATTGAATGCGAGTGTTCAGTATGGTTATTCAGTAGAAAGTCTGGAACAGTAGTATTCAGAATATACAGAAGATTTTATTTTTTTTCAGTGACTGAGTATGGAAGGCCTAAATAAAACACACCTGCAGTGTGTGTAATACAGTCCAGTTGGTGGCGATAATGCCACGTCACGGTATGCCAGTCACCATAAGACTGTTTATATTAATAAGTTTTACATTATATATATATATATATATTTGCAATATATGTATTTGCAATATAATTATTGTATTATATGTATCAGTCTTGACGCCAGTGACACGACGTGCCGACACGTGCCTAATTGGCTATGGAAGTCTCATGCATGCTGGTGAAAATAAGTGGTCTGTATTTGAAGGTTATAAGGAGGCACTTGCTGGTCAAATAAAAAAAAAAACCAACACAAATTGTATGCTCTCTCAGCCGGTATGTTATGTATGTGAGGGACCACGGTGTCGAACAGCAGTCACTGTGGCTAAACCTATCATTTCTTCCAAGGAACACCACAGCACATCTGGATTTGGGCCTCACACAAACCTCTGCTCAGAGATTACGACATCTTTATGTAGGAAAGAACCATGAGTAGTGTGCTCTTTGTGTGTCTTGTGGCCCATTGTAAAATCTAAATTCTGACTTGACCCTAATAACTGCCTCATACGTACGGTATTTGTTTATTGTCTGACACCCTATTTGTTCTCCAGATTATGAACTGACCTGAATCTCTGAGTTAGCCTTCAGAACTGACTCTGAATCTGTTTCACAGCCCTGGCTTTTACATGCTTACTGTAATTGTTGAAGCTGTGTTTGCTGGTCATGTAACCTACTGGTTGACTTGAGTTATGCTTAAATTAACTAAAAAAAATATGCTACCAAAACGTTTGGTTACTAAATGTCTTATCGGAAGTTTCAGTATTCATTTCAAAACTGAATAAGAACATAATATGAAAAACTGACTCTGCTTCTGGTGAAAACTTACAGATATGATACCAAACACATATCAAACACAGAATTTGAGAAAAACAGACCAGGCATACACATTTCAGTATGTATTCAAATATTTTATTAGTCCATAAAAAGTAACCATGTGTTAAATTCTGTATAAACATAAAGCATAAAATAATGCAAAGTAAGCAAATGTTCTTGATTAAAAAGTAATTGAGCTTACTGGTATATATAAACTAATTACAGTTTTGGTCTGTATGTCCTTTTAAAATCATATCACGTAGAAATGAAATACATTTGGGAAATACTTATTTAAATGCAGCGAAAGACTTTTAGTCTAAAAGACAAGCATAGTAGTTAAAAATAGAGGGAGGAAAGACAGAGAGGCTGACAGGAAAATAAAGTGAGAGAGATAATGGGAGAGTTGCACTTTGGAAAATGCCTACATGTGACTGTAGTGGTTTTGGTTGCAGGAAGTTAAGACTGCCTTCTGTAGCAGCAGTCTAATGAGAAAAACAACAAAAAAGGAAAAAAACAAATGAACGGGTGTAGCAGGCGTATATCGCATTAGTAAGGGAAGCAAAAGGAGGAGAGCTAAAAGAACAAATAAGCTACAGAAGGAAAGAGGACCAGCAGTGCTGCTGCTCGGTGACATTTCAGAACTTTGGCCTTTGCGAGGCAAGAGCCTGAAAGACTGTCTTTCACTCTGACTTCTGACATGTGGGGATCTCTCATGACGTGAAGAGTAGGTTGGATGAAATTAAGACTGTGTAGTAGATTATAGAAAGAGAAGAGAAAGGCCAGGACAAAGGAAAGCACTAAAGTAGCACTTCTGCTGGGAAAGAATCAGTATCGGAGAAGCCATGGAGAACATACTGAAGATGAAGTTCATTTGTCTTCTGTCTGTCTGTCTTACAAGAAGTCATGCACTTGGTAGGTTCATGAAACTTTCTGTTTTGATTTAGAATGTGCTTGTGCGCTAATGTTATATTATTATTTTTTACGTTTTAAGTGTTTTGTATCATTATTTATAAATGTTAATTGTTTAAACCTGACCAAACACATCCACGTATAACCTTTAGATTACGCCGTCACTAACCCCTGTAACTCTGGCTAGCCTTGTGCACAAATTTGGGCACCCCTGTGGTATGATTTGTTGAAGAGAACATGGCACAAACTTAAATTCATAAATTAACTTTGTCTTAAGAGAATCAAATGCAGTGTTGACTGTGATGGCTTTTTAGAACGTCTCTGTACTTTATTGACATGCTAATGGTTTGTACTTGAGTGTCATCCCCCCAGAAGTTCTGTTAACCTCTCTGCCTAGTTTTAAATCAACACGTCATGTTTTTATCATGGGTGCCCAAACTTTTTTCATATAGAACTCTTAAGTACAGTATATAGACAAACGTTTTCTCATTACTGAGCTCTCACTTGTAACACAATATGAAGCATACGTTTCTGAGCTCTCCATAAACAGTGGCATTAAAATGGGTTCTGATACCCCAGTGACTATAAATGTGACACATTTTATAGGTTTCCGCTTCCAACAGGTCAGTTCATCAACTTTTTACCCATGCTGTCCTTGAACAAAACGATAGGCAATCGGTTTGACAACTTTGATGAAGAACTTGGTTTTCACAGAACTTAGACCGCAACTCGTCAGACACCTTAAAGATGCACTGGAATGCCAAATGTGAGCCTTCAGAAGCCGACCTCACAGCCATGTTCCAAAATGGATTGGAAAGCCCTTTTAGAAGATCAAATGTAGGCAGCAAACGCCATGTTAACTCCTGTGTTGTTGATAATTTTTTAGGCACCAACAAACTTTTGTCTATATAATGTATAGTTCATACAGTAATCCCAAAAGCATGGAGGCATATCGGAACATATTACTGCATGAAGTTCTGCTATTTCATAAACAATTCTCTGGGCTGTGTATTTAAGATGAAATATCTTTATTATGACTTGTTTCAATTAAGAAGTAAATTAAGTTAAATACCTAAGAGATCAGCACAGTGGTGCAGAGGTTAGTATTGTTGCCTTATAGCTCGAGCAACTTGCTTCTGAAGTTTGCATGTTCTCCCTGTATCTGCTTGGGCTTCCTCTAAGTGTACATGTGGGCTTGCTCACAGGGGGTTGCTGTAAGACTACACGGGAAGCCTGACTTCCCTTCAGTTTCATTAAAATGCAGTAGTGAAATGGTTACCAGAGTATCTATACTAATACTAATTCACTAATTAGTGAAGACGAACCAATTGCAATTTTCTTTGCCGATTCCAGTTTCCGTTTCTTTTTCAAACGTATGACAGTTGCAATTCTGTCCTGGCAGTGAACTAAGTTAAGGGTTTATGGGACAGTGTTGTCTCTGTTTGTTCCACACTGAAGCACAGCTTATCTTGTGTTGACTGGTTGAAACCAGGGCAAGTAAGTCTTACTAGTTATTTACAACACTTACAATTTACAAAAATAATACAACACATTGCGTTAATATGTAAAATGACTTTGTATTAACCGACGCAACATACCTCAGCTCCACTGGAGCAATTTAAGACTTTCTATGCCATTGCTATATTATAGTCAGCCAGTGAACTATGTGATCACGTGAACTATGTGACTATGTGAACACAACTGTGAACTGTTGGTTCCCACCTTGTGTCCTGTGCTGTACCCCAGTTCCCCTGCGTCTCGGAACTCGATTAAGCGAGTATGGAATGTGAGTGAGTGAGTGTGTAAGTAAATAAGAGGATAATATGCACCAAAAACAGGGCGAAAGATCACAAACACTGGAATGAAGATATGAAAATTAAGTATTTTGGAGTGATGAATCCAGGTTGGGACCTATCATCGACAATGTCTTATATATCCAGTGGTGGCCTAAGACTTATAGACAGTACTTTATATAATTGTACAGTACAGTACAGTATATAATTTGTAAGGCTTATTCTATATCAATTGTGATTTTATTGCATTATTGAAAGAATTTTGAATGATCATTCATTTATTCTTTTTCATATCCACATTATCTGATTCTGGGTCACACGGGGCCTAGGTTTCATTGGAAAGATCACACCCTAGACAGAGCGCCAATCCATTGTAGGCACACACTCAGTAACACACAATGGGACACTTTACACACACCAGTAAAATGTGAGAATAAATCAGTTTACCCAGGGGGAAGTTGGAGTGCAGATATGGGGAGAACATGCAAACTCTATACTGGCATCGGGTTTGGGCAGGGAAACCAACCAGGAAACTCAGGAACTGTGAGGCGACACAGCTAACGACTAATGTTTACCTATGAAACTATTGTTACAAGACGTTATTCAGAGTTATTTGTATCTGTTCACATGACCCGAAACACCAAAATGATTCATTCTACCTATGCTCTGATTTACTCAAAGTTATTTGGAGCTGTGGCTCATAAACTACCTATTAACGCCCACAATGGAAGGAAAGTTTACTTAATACAGTGTGAGCGGAAGGTGGAATAGTTTGGGTTGTGGCGCAACCTATTTACTTACCACTTTGTATTTTGCTGAGGCTGTGCACGTGTATTGTTTCATTTTGAAGATCACCTGTCATGATGCAGCTGTTTTCCACTGTGGGGGGATTCTCAGGGGCAACTCATTGTGGTTTTTTTTTTTGTTTTGAAGCTGCTAAGTGAAACAGAAATACAAAAGTACTTAAAATAGATTGTGGTCTTCAAACGTGAAGCATGGAATGATATGATCTTTTGAGTATTATAACTGTTCTGTTGTCAGTTAACACCTTTTGAAATTTAACTTCACCATCTGCAGAGAGCTGGGTCACTGACATTATGTGCATTTTTGTGTCCTTTTTCTCCTTTCAAATACTTGCATGTCATAATATTTAATGTTGCCTTTATTTGAACAGAAAAATGTTCAAATATGTTTGTGAGAAAAAGGTTGGCATTGTTAGAAGTACTACAGTCCGACCATAAAATCTGAATAAACTAGACTAGCATGTACAAATGTTTAAGACATTTCAAATGACATTAATACGCTGTAAAATAATATTATGATGATGTCTATACACTGTATGGAGTCCAGTTTTGAGTGAATTTAATATATGTTTCTGCATAAATATGCCCTTAAACATCATCATCATTCACATAAGAAATAAATATAATTCAGTATATGGTGTGATCCCAATGTGCAGCATTAACTGCAAACACATTTGTTGATCAGTTCTTGGAGGAATTTGAGTCCAATCCTTCATACAGAGCAGCTTCGACTCTGATATATTGATTCATGTATGTGCGTGAACTGCTTGCTTCAGGTATTTTATCATGGCCATTCCAAAACTGTACCTTTATTCTCCAGTGTTGGTAGAACGACTTGAGGGCTTGGGGTTATTGTTGTTTATATTACTGCATGACCCACATTCACTTGATTCTCCTGGTATTCTTTTAAATTGAATTCATCACTGATGGCCCAGATGCAGCAAAGCAAAATTATTCACAGCTTGGATAAGGTTTTTCCTTACTCCAAACATAACATTTAGATTTACAGCATTTAGTAGACTTACAACTTATACAATCTTACAGTCCAAGCAGCTATGGGTTAAGGGTCTAGCTTCCAGGATTCCAGTCTGACTGTGGATTGATGGAGTCCAAACTCTTTAGAGATGGTTTCGTAATCTATTCCAACCTGTTGAGCATCAACGACTTCATTGAGGTCCTCAGAAACTTCATTTTTTTGTTCCATATTGTGAAGTTCAGACGTTAATAAATGCCTGAATACAACATGGTGTCCACTCACACGTTATTGTCATATCATTGATTGAAAACACCTACAGTAACATGAATTTCACCTTCAAAAGAACTGCTAATTCTAGAGGTTCACATACATACTTTATTTTGCCAATGTTATTTTGGATCATTTGCTTCAATAAATCAGTGACCAATAAGAATACTTTTATCACAATTTTTACAGCTGTGGTGACATTCTGATGATGTTTAGGTCATATCTATGCAGACTAATAGAACATTGTAAAAGTTTCACATTCAAGATTTAATTACCACTGCATATACTAACTGGGTCCACTTTGTTGTGGGTAGAACAAGCTCTTATCTCTAATTACGCTCTAAATACACTGTTCTGTGTGGCAGAACAGTATTGAGTAAATAGTAGGAGTGTTGAATGCTCGAGAAAAAAGGAAGACGTGAAAACCTGCCATTTTGACCAGGTCAAATTGTTATAAGCATATAACAGCATCTCCAAACTACTGTGGCACAAGTAACCAAATGTTTTAATTTGGTTATAGAAATAATCTGTTACACATGAACAAGAAGCTAAACATGACAATCCTTGTAAACTGTTGAGACAACCTACAATGGGCATGCAATCATCAAAAACAACAATACACCAATCATTAATTAATTAACCAAAATAATGTCTGTGGGATTGAACTCAGGACCTTCTTGCTTTAAAGCGACAGTGGTGGCCACCAAGGCACTGTGCTGCCCAAATTGCCATTCATTTTTTAAAATCCAGACCTTTATTATTGTTCCTTTATCGGTAGTGGTCTTTGGACAAGGAAACTTGTGGCAGTCCCGGTTTCTCAGAATTTGCCAATAAGCGATGGAACAGTGCTATGAAATTGTTGGTCTTTCTTGATGAAGTATACAGCTACGATATAACAGCTGCGTTTCCAGGACATCAGAATCATCAGTTGCGAACAACAAAAGTTTTAAACTTTCTGTGCTGATATCTTTTGAACCACAAGAGATATTGCAAAACTAATTGTGGCAATCAATTTCTAAAATAATTCTGGTCTTCTTTGATATGCTACATGAACACCATTCCATTGAAAAAACTTGCTCTTGATCCAATATGGCAGCTTTCAAGATGGCAGCCATGTTCCAGACATAGCCTAAAAACCCATTCTTGCTGGGGTATTCAGATATGTCATTTTCCATTTTGTTCCTGAAACAAGGAGTCCTGGAAAAAAGGAGTCCTGAGACTTTTGACTCAGCCTGTATAATAAACAGTATGTACGTAACATTGTTAATATCTTTAAGGATGACTATACCATTTGAAAAGCTATCATTGTTGTATAATTATGTACTGTAGATACAACAATGCACATCTATAGATATTTTTAATATTTCGACTTTAATAATAATTAATAATCAAATAAAAATAATGTAATTAATTAATCATGAAATAATGAATTATTCATTACCATCTTGAATATGCGAATTGTCATTGACCCAGTTGCGTGGCAGAAATATAATATACATTGAAAATAATTAAATAATCTTTCATCTGACCCTGTAAAGTTCTCATTTTTTTCTAATCATTCTCACTGTCTGTTCTTGTATTAAGCTGAATAACATAATGACAATGCATTTCTTTTAACCAACATCCTAATGGCTTAACTCTTCCGCTGTAATCATGATATGGAACTAATTGTGTTGTGCCTTCATTAACCTTGTACTAACCGTCTGTGGGCTGCTGTCTCTCTGGAAAAGATGCGAGCACGACACCAGAAGTTAACAATTTGGCACAACACGCCACAGCTTTGAAAGAACATTTCGAAGGTAAAAACTCCCACACGATTATTTACAGTACTCAGCACTCACACAGCAGAGTTAAATCACCATTTTTAGTTCTGTAATAGTGGTCAGTGTTGTATGAAACTCTTTAATGACTGGTAAACAACATGTCCTGTTGTGTGCTTGTGGCTTTGGATAAGAATAGTCAGACTCAAAAGGAAATGATAAAAATTTGAGTGTGTCAGCACACTAAAATAGACGGTCAGGAGACTGACAGACCACAGGCTTGATGGCTTATGAAAAAGCTTATTGAAATGACAAAAAAAAAGGTCATTTGTATGAAATGCTATATAAAAGAGTTTATAAGGTACTTCATGAGCTGCAGTAGGAGGTCAAAGTCAGATTTATTTATAAATATCAGAAAGGGAACCCATTTTGTTGGTCAGCTTAAACTATATACATTTAATAGTTATACTAAGTAATCACATATGGCTATGGTAAGAGTGTAATTAAAGCTAATAAGGTTCAACCAAAGCTAATACATATTAGCATAGAATTTGAAAAATATAATACATCAAATATAATATGCCGACTAATGTTTTGGAGAAAATCAAATGTTATGAAGAGGGTTATAAAAGAATATAAAACAGTAGCTTAAAAATAGTGAAAATAGTGAAAATAAATAGAATATTGTAGAAAACAATGCAGTAATATGCACATTGGCATTATTTAGTTTAATACACTCGTTTAGTAATCAAAACAGTTCGAATCAATACAGTTTCAATCATTTTTGTTTGTGGCGCTCGCTGTTACAGCTGTGTAAGTCGCCAACCCACCACAGCACAGACACGGCGAGTCCCGGTGGTGTGTTCCAGTTTCCATCATCCTCAATAACCTCCCGCCATGCACATTCACAAATCGCAGCAACAAATGTGACCTCGTGGTTCCCTTAGACTAGCCACAACTCTCTCCAGATGAAAGCAGGATCAACCATGGCAAAAACACCAACAAATATATTACTGATCTCTCAGGTCTTTGGTAATCAGTTGTGTGGTTACACACATAAGAACTTCAGACCTTTTGTCTTTCTATTGCATGCATTGTAAGACTAAACATCTGATTTCCAGGATCCAGGAATGAAACTGTTGATTTGGGAACCAGTGTCATTTTACGCTGCACATATTCAGAGATTGCGTGGAAAGATATGATTTATGTCATCTGTAAAATTCACCTGCGAGGCAGAAATTGCAGTGTTGCCCTGTCCAAAAATGATCCGGCTCACGACACTTG
>JAYJMA010123934.1:0-16835 GCA_036873895.1 Parotocinclus cabessadecuia
ATAATCATTAATATTGCTACAGTTACAATTATTAGTGTTAGTGCTTTGATGTCCCGTAGTTCAGGGGGAGGGTGGGATTGGGAATTGTTTACTGTGATGTAAAAAAAAATTGCAAAACTCAAAATAAATTATTCAAAAAATAAATAAAATACACAAACACCACTTCTTACTAATAGAGTGAGATCCAATGGGAGCAAGCAGGCCATAGACTAAACTGATTAGTCCTTCACTGGTGAGGAAGAAGTTTTATAGGAATTTTCATGCTAAAATGTGACAAATCTGCACGTTCAGATGCTGCGATCCGTGTCGGTAAGGAAATGGGCCCTGGAAAGAATCCTAATGTTTTGACTGCACACTTTATCTCCATAACATTGAGATTCACTGATGAATGCTGACAATGCTCATACCGGAAAAAGACCTTGTTTTCCTATTATTGTGCTCACAAACTGCTGGCACTACAGTATAGTGTGATATGAAACGAAAGTGCACGTAAAGAACACAGTGTAACAAATAGAGAAGCACTAAGGAAGAGAGAAGGAAGAGTTTTATAACCTGTTATAAACAGCTATATTTTAAGACAGTCAGTGCATTTCTTGAGCTTATAAAACTGCAGAAAAAACTATCTTTTATGTTTTCTTAATACTGTAGTTAATATTGATCTTTGATATGCCATCAAAAATACACTAATATTAACCATGAACAATTTTGAATTAAAGAAATGTATCCCTAAAATGTGGTCAAGATCATATGAGAGATATTTATAAATTAAACTAAACAAAATGACACCAGACCTAAAGACAGTAAATAACTGGTCCTTACGGTTGTTGGGACTATAACTTCTCTTAAATGGGGTATCTTAATCTACTAAATTAAATTCACTAACCCGTCACAATGAACAACGATCCAGTAAATGGGGGAAGTGGAAGGTGTCACCCCCAGTGTTCCTTCTATCTGTTTCCAACAACAACCTGGGTTTGACTGTGAAAATTTTTCAGAAAAGTGTCATTAAGTCTCATTAAAGATTTAAGGATTCTAATCGCGCTCCACCAAGCCCAAAGTTTTGTGGCAAAAGTAATACTACTGTCATGTAAAAAAATGAAGTAAACTTAACAACATTTTTCGTTAAGAATGAGTGTTTGAATGTGGTCTGACTCATTTTGGTTTGTTATAGGCTGCTCACCCCCAAAATCCCCAGCCAGCCATCCAATGCAAACCTACCCTTGGTTTGAGGGCTATTAAGACTATACTAAAGCTACACAAATCAAGGGACCATAGGAGAAAGCTAATGCCATTTATATGACCAATGAGTGAAAAGTAACAACTACTGGTCATATTCTTGGTATGAATTAATGGCCAAGTACTGCAGTAACTTAAGCAGTAAGTAAGGTTAAAAAAGGTAACAAATCTCAAACATTCTGTTGAATTACAAACTTTTTAGACAGCCATCAGGCATCATCAGGTGCTGTGTACATTATGAATCACATTAACAACTGTCAACTATGTAGGTCATGTCAGGAACCAGTGTTTGTCACAGTAACCAAATAATAAATATTAATACCAAGAGTGCACAGTGATTCCAGGGAGCACATGTCGCCATGACAACTTGCTCTCTTTCATCTCTGCTATGTCAGCCCATCTTTACTTCTCCTAAATACAGAATGTCAAAACAATTGTGCCAGCTAATTAACCAAACAGCAGTAAAACATATTTTAATGTTAAAGTTAAAACAAAACACAAGCTATGAGAGTGACCACACTTGTAGAAGAGGTAAGAAAAGCAGCATAGCATATTCATATCATTTGGTTAAAGAAAGATCAATATCCAGCACTGATGCCAGGAATAATTACACAAAAATAATCCATGGGCAGCTCAGTGGCTCGGTGGGTAGCACCACTTCCTCACAGCAAGAAGGTCCCGGGTTCAATCCCAGGCCTCCATCCTTTCCGTGTGGAGTCTGCATGCCCCACCTTGTCTGCGTGGGTTTACTCCAGGTACTCCGGTTTCCTCCCACAGTCCAAAGACATGTGTGTTAGGTTAATTGGTATCTCTATTGTATCCCTTAGTGTTTGACTGGCTGTGTGACTGTGTGTGTGTGCATGCCCTACAATGGATTGGAATCCCATCTAGGTTTATTCCTACCCTTGCGCCTAGAGTTGCCAGGTTGGCACCGACTGGCCTGCGACCCCATATGGATTAAGTGTAAGATACTGAATAAAAGGTCCATGGTACTAGTTGCGTTCTTTAAGATATTGTGTTTGTCCATATGAGGTTTAAAGACGATACAAAACACTCCTGTAAGTCACTCTGGATTAAAGCGTCTGCTAAATGCTGTAAACATACAATGCCTATTGCAAATCATAATATTCCTTTGAATTAGTCACTCTATTTTAGTCACTCTGACATCAACACCTATTAATTTTTCTGGCGTTAAACATTTTGCTTTACAAAATTATATTAACAAGAAAAAAAGACAACATCTATAAAAAGTAATAAAAACAAAAACATTTATTTACAGTGTTGTATATGTGGTCATATCCAACCTAACAATTCAGAAAGCCACATTTGCTTTAAATAGAGCCACTGATTTGTCTGGATATGCCTCTAATAACTTTGCATATCTAGTTTGGGGAAAGTCCCTTCTTCCTTGTCTTAGTTCAGTCAGATTTTTTTGGACTGCCTTTTAACATGACTTAGCTACTCAAGTACAATTACCATTCTATCCTGTTTTCTTTGGTGCATCCATTTTCCCTCATGTTGAGTTTCCAGAAAAAAAACAACACACAACAATATTCAGTCTAAAAAGTTAATATTGGTCTTTCTTTCTTGACATTTTTGTCACATGCGTAAACACACCATCAGCCATAAAGACTTGAAGTACTTTATGGTACTCCATGTGATAATTAATGCCTTTTACATCTTTTTGTATCCTTCTCCCTACTTTACATAACTTTTATCTTTGAGTCCGTTTGAAAGCACCAAGCTGAATTTACTGTTACCAAGATCTATTAGCCATGTAATCACCAAGAAACCTGAGGAAAGAAAGCTGTGTTATTCTATGGTATTCAACTCCCTTATTCAAATTTGAATAGGTTATAATATGCAGATACAACTGGATAAAAGTTTGATTTAATTTGTTTTGATTTTTGGATTTTTGAAATATGAAATAGGGGTGTCATGTGACAACAGTTAAGATATTCTATTGACTATAAATTAAAGACAGTTATTCACTGATGACTAATTCATTCATTTACTAATAAACCATCATAATCAATAGTCACAGCCTTTGTAAGACCAGATCAATGATAGTGTATCAAAAGATTATCTACAATAATAATGTTTACTAAAGAACCGAACCAGTCAAGTCTAATCATTCTTCAAATAAAAGTATGAAAGATAAGGGCAAACAACCAAGCCAATTCATTTGGAGTATTTACATCACCCCTCTTAGCTTAACTAACCAGAGCAGATATAACAAATCATGGGCATGCCAGGAGATGTAAGCAAGCAGAGCTGGTAAATCAACCATGCTCATCTAGTCCTGGCAAAACCTCTTGCTGCAATCATTCAAAATCAGAACAAGAGCAAAAGCTGAAACACACTGAAACAATTTAAATAGACTGTGAAAAGTAAATCAGTGATATTACTGGTTTTGAAGCCTGTTTGTTGACACGTGGTTGAGTGAGTGCATGTACGTCAGCATTTTGATATGCATACAATGTTTATTGATTTTTAATTTGAATGTGAGTCCCTTGATGAGTTTTAAATTGATACATTATTAGTTTTCACTACTTGTGTACTTTTCAAAGCCATGCTGAACACTTCCTACTCTGTAATGAAACATTACGATCCAATTAAAGTGTATAAACCTGGCCCTTACTTACACATCCATTATGCAATATAAATAGTATAAAACTGTATAGCAGGAGACATGGCTACGTGCCTATAGGAACCCTGTGGACAGCTGCAAGGCAAAATACCTGTCTATCTTCCAAACCATTCACTAATGACCACACCAATTAATATCCTCAATTGTTCCTTGACAGAGGATTTTGTATTGGACCTACAGACTAGTGAGCTATTCGATTTTGAGGCCAGCAGGATAACTGCTGACAAAGCAGACATTCCACTGGGTGACAGCCAAAACTATGTTGTTCATAAAGCTTTGTCTGCAAAAGATGGACTTGTCCAGGCTTGCCACGTCTGACGGATTTTGTTGTCACCAGAGCTGTGCTAGCACAGCCTAACTTCAGTAACTGCTGCCCCCACTAGAGATCTTAATCATGTTATTGAGTTGATAGAGGAGGCTGCCAGGGTAAGTGTTTAGGAGACACTTTCTATCTGCAGCCTGATGCTAAATGTCTCAACATCCCATTTTCTACTAAACCTGCAATTAGAGTGCCACTTCAGGGTATTGGAGTAACAGAGTGAAACTTCAGATGCAGACCAAAAGGCTTTTGACATTTACAGCCAACAAATGAAGGTAAATGGTGTCATTTGTGTTAGCAACTGGTTAACCAACTTTTACATCCACATGCCAGTAATTACAGACGTAAACCATGCTAATTGGTTTACAAATAAATCTTGGGGCAAAGGATGTTTAGCAGCAGAGGCTGATGAATTCTATTGATCCTGGTACTATTGTCAGCACACATTTCACCTTGATTTTTCTTTAAACTGATATCTGAATTTGCAGCATCTGTCCACACCACACCCTCCACACCAACTCCAGTGCCCACAAGGAGTGCTTTTTCCTGGCTTAAATAACACCACTTCATTGTCATGTTTTTTAAATAGCTTACGTTTGGAAAAGATACACGCTTTGAATTCCAAATGGTATAATTCTAAGCCTTGGCCTGAATGTTCTGTAAAGACTGAAACATGCTTTATTTACTCCCCATGCTTTTGCTGTTACACTTACTGCATTTAGCAGATGCTCTTATCCAAAGCGACTTACAATTGATACAGTCTTACAGTCCAAGCAGTTGTTGGTTAAGCTTGGAGGAGATAGGATTTCAACCATGGACCTTCTGGTCCATAGCCCAGTATTTTATCCACTAGGCTTCCACAGTCCCTGCTGTTGCTTTCTGGAAAACAGCATTAGACAATGGTAAAGGATCATGCATCTAGTCAGAGCTATATGAGTCACATCTATGTTGGTCAGAAATGAGGCAGAGAGATCAAGCAGTGATTCTATCTTTAGTCTGTTAGTACTGATCAAGAAAACAATGGCACTACATTAAAAGTACAGGGAATGTCTAGAATTATCCATAAATTAACTACCTCATAATGAAGCATCTGATGGTATTTTCCGGAGAAGTTCAAAGCAGACTGGAAGTACAATCAATTTTTTCGGCATAGAAATGTGTGCATGTTGCAGTGCAGATTCTTAAGCAGTGTGATATTTTGCCTGTATCCAGTATCACATGGGTATAAGCTCTAGGTCTAGAGACAGAACTATCTCACAAAATGGAATTACCACTGATAAATTATGACAGCTTTGAAAATGCCATGCTGTGGAGTCAAACAAAAGTCTTTTCAGTCCCCTCTAACACACAACCTGTTACAAAAAGCTTTTTTTGGCATTTATCTGAGTAAATAATTAACAGCTCACTTAAGTTATTTGTGTTATTTTTAAATAAATATTTACTTCTATAAAGCTTTATTAATAGTCTGAATACGACTGACTAAAATAAGAGAACACAAAATACATTACTGCACACATCACATAAAATCACTGCACATGAAAATTATAGTATTATCAAGAATTAACTGGATTAAAAGAAGGTAATTGTCAGGTACATATATACATCTAGATGTGTATCAGTGTGCCAAGCAATTATGGCATCTGTAGTAATGTGAATTAACATATATGATTACAGTCAATGTTGGAAACCGTAGCAAATCTCAAAGACGACAAAATTAGAAATTTGGTTTTTGAACTGAAAAAAAAAAAAAGTTTATACTTAGCTGATATTTCTTTTATCAGGCTAGCTGCCTCATCTTGTGACATTTTAACTGGCACCACAATATGCTACATAAAGGCCATGTCAATGTTCCTTTTAAACATGACTCTCTATCCATGCCGCTGTGCGATAGCATTTTTTTAAGGCAGCTACATAAATGGTTCTGTGCGAGCACAGATAAATGGAGCGTATCCTATGTAACAACAGTGCATTGACGTCTTGGTCATATTGAAGGATTTTGATCAAACCAGATGGCACATGACTGTCTTCAGAAATGTAGTCTCTTTTTGGTGAAATACAATTAAAATAGAGTTATTAATGGGTTAACTGTCAGTAAATAATTTATCAGTAAATGAGAGTCGATATGAGAAATGTGTCCATGTTGTTCCAAACCACACAGATTTCACTGGCACAGCCTTATTTATGATGAGAAACAGGTGTGTTTTTTATTTAAAACTGATGAAAAACACATGTACAGGCAAAAGGCAATTTGGAGGAGATTCTTTATACTCTTTCATACATATGGTCCCAGTTGTTTTTATTATATTTCTTAAACTGTAATAACAAAATTTACTCATTCATAAGATGTTGTAGTACATTATACACATAATAATTTAAATACAATACAATCCCAGTATCAAAATGCTCATTGCTGTAGAAAATGTGCTGGATCACTTTAATGACTGTAGTTGTAGCAACTGTAAAGGAATTGTATTGCATTGTATTGTGTAGTATTGGGAAATAAAAATCTGTCTTTATACTCCATATGCTGAGCTAAATTAAAAGCAGGTCAAATGAAAAAAGAAACATTATTTTAATAAAATTCATTTTCATACACATTGATTTACTTTGCGGGTGGCTCAGTGGGTCACACTGTCACCTCACAGCAAGAATGTCCTGGGTTCAATCCCTGGGTGAAGTGGTCTGGGTTCTTTTTGTGTGGAGTATGCATGTCCACATGGGTTTGAGTGTGTGACTGTGTGTATAAATGTGTGTGCCATGCTATGGATTTGCACCTTGCCTAGGGTTCATCCTGCCTTGCACTCTATGCCGACGGCTAGGAACAGGCTCTAAAGTAACCCTGTCCAGGATTTAGTTGATAAAAATTCATAAATAATCATAATCATAAATAATGTAATTAATTAACGATTCACTTTGCATATGTGCATAAGAAGAAACTATTTTACCATCTGTATTTTACACAAGACAATTTTTGTTGTCTCTGCTACAAGCTCTGTGTCGGCTTCACCTTCAAAGTGCCAGGTGCCAGTCATTTGACTGCTGTGACTTCCTAATGGCAGGGCAATGCTGGATTTACCTATCTAAAGGATGTGTTTAAAGTGTTTAAAAGGTATTACCGAATGGCCTGTTCTGGACATTTGTGTTTCATCAAGTGGACTCATTCACTCTTGATTGTGTGCAGCCAGCAAGTTTTGTTTATTTATGTTTATACTCTATAGTGAACATTTAAGTACTGTATTTGCTTCTACAGTGTGTATGATTTCTATGTGTACGTTATGTAGTTGAATAGCCATGTTTTTGAACAGTTTGAAAGTGGATTTCATGACGTGCAGTAAAAATAATAATTCAATCAGTAGTTGCTGGAGGGAGGAAGGGAGAGAGTGATATGTATTAGTTTAGGCTTCAGATGCTGCGTAGATGGTAGAGTTCAGTGGTATTTTTGACGCTTTTACATACTGTTTACATACAATTTATTTTTGTGAAAATATTTATTTACATGAAATTTCACATTGTGAAAATGTATATTTACATTACAGTACCAGACTATGTCACTATGGTAATGTCCATTTCACATAATGTAACACGGTCGTTAAGTGGCGCATACCTGAACTTTGTATAGAGGGAACCTGTACACATGATTCCATTACTCATATTGGGATATTCCTCCTTCCTGCATCCTTTAAATGTTAACATAACATTTACCCTTCTCATTGGCCACCCTGTCTGCTATCTGTTTGATTGGCTGTAGCTTATTTGCAAAAGTTTCTTGGTGTCCATGCACTCATATAAAAATGTCCACTGCAGTCTCGCTGGCTATAGTATAATTTGCTTTACATTATAAGTATACACTATGTACTATACACAGAACAAAACTGCTTACTTAGTTATAGTAAAAGTTTAGCTTAGGCAGGTGGAGGGTGTAGGTATGGACAAAAAAACAGTCCGAATGTCATTGCTTTCTTCAGTGTGTATAAACTGTGCATAAATTAACTGTATATCCTGTCCCCTACGTGTCTTTTACTTGATCTTTTACTTGAAGACCTCTATACAGACCCACACCAAGACCTTATTAAGTCCTCTGGTGTGCTGGGTGTCCACCTTTCACATTCTGCAAAGATTAGGTTGCTTCAAATTACTCAGTGTGGTGGATTCTGCTCCTCTTAAAGGTCATGTATTGATGCCTGCATTTATATTCGAATG
The DNA here is from genome assembly GCA_036873895.1 of Parotocinclus cabessadecuia. NCBI lineage: Eukaryota > Metazoa > Chordata > Actinopteri > Siluriformes > Loricariidae > Parotocinclus > Parotocinclus cabessadecuia. The sequence goes on from JAYJMA010123934.1 coordinate 8,406, forward strand.
CATATTTGAGCAATAGGAAATAAACAAATAGCTATGGCAGGCTGATTTAAACAGGCAAAATGACTCTTGGCATTTAGCATAAGCAGTTGCTGTGCCAATCACAGTCACGCCGTGGTGTCAGCAGTCCTCTCTCTTTTTTAGTCCTGAATATAGTCAGTTGAGATTTGTATGCAGTGAATCTCTTTGAAGCAGTAGGCTAATGTAGGTTAACTTGAATTAGCTTCCATAGCACAGACTAGGACTCTCCAACCCTTGTTGTAAACATTCATAATGAAGGCCATGTCTGAACGGTTCTGGTCACACTCACATACACCCCCTTTTTAATTGCTTTTGCATGTGACAAGGGCAGACAAAGGGGATCAAAGGGTCTCTCACTCTTTTCCTCTCTCTCACTCTTTTTGCCTCCAAGCTAAAGGTAATTATTCTCTCAAGCCCACGTCAAACAATCAGTGCAGAGGAAGGAGCTGGGGTAAACACCGGCCTCGCTCTGCATAACCAGGCCTTTTCAATATGTGACCACTTCGTAATAGTGCACACATCAGAGTAAACAGAACACGTGCTCAGGCCCATGGAAACATATAAACACTTCTGTATGGTCAACAATTATGCATAAAGCACACATCCATAAACATTTCATGCTGACTTATTCAAGTGATTATGTTATTATTATTTTTGTTTAGTAACATACTGCAAATTTATATTTATAAACTATATAAAATATAGAAAAGATGGCCTTGCTGCTTCAGGTTCTGTCAATGTTCAACCAATCAGCACAAGGAGAAGTTCTATTTGATGCTCTTTTTACTGGCACATATAACAGCTCCAGAACTATTGCCACCAGTCAGGAAAGTATAAAAATATATGAAGTTTTAAAAAGCTGTAAAAAAGAACAACAGTTCCTATAGGCTACAGTGGCAAGTACTTAATATAACCTCCTCTTACTCTTAAACAATGAAGACCAGACTTTGATAAATCCCTGTTTTTTAAATAAAAAGGCTGCCCACTAAAACCTGACTCTAATTTCACCTTAGGTTCACATACTTTTGCCACTCATAAATAATATTGTATCCTTTTCGTCAATAAATAAATGGGTAAGTTTAACATTTTTGTCTCATTTGTTTAACTGGGTTCTCCTTATCTACTCTTGTGAAAATCTTTTAGGTCATAGTTATGCAGAAATATGGAACTTTATTTGTAGAGTTAATACAACTCACGAAATGACATTATTATGGGTTTTTTCACATCTTCCTAAAACAAGTTACTTAGGTTATATGGTTGGATTCTAAAGGTTTAACAAAAGTTTGTGAAAGCTTTAGAATCGGAAGAATTGCAGGAACAAAATAACACCAGAAACACTAAATCGCTTGAAATCCACTGTGCCAAAATGTCTGAAGTTTGGTGAAAAGGAATAGCATCATTACAAAGTGCTAAATGCTTTACTGTCCCAACATGTTTGGAAATGTTTTGCAGGATCGAAATGCAAGAATGGATGTTTATTAACAAATGAAATGAAATTGACGAGATAAAACATGACATACGCTATATTGCCAAAAGTATTGGCTCACCTGCCTCGACTCACATATGAGCTTAAGTGACATCCCATTTCTAATCCATAGAGTTCATATAATGATGATCCACATTTGCAGCTAGAACAGCTTCCTTTCACTTGAACTAAGGGGCCAAGCCCAGCTCCTGAAAAACAAACCCACACATAATCCCCCCTCTACCAAACTTTACATTTGGCATAATGCAGTCAGACAAGTACTGTTCTCGTGGCAACCACCAAACCCAGACTCGTCCATCAGATTGCCAGATGGAGAAGTGCATTTTGTCACTCCAGAGAACTGCTCTAGAGTCCAGTGGCGGTTTGCTTTTCGCCACTGCATCCAATGCTTTGCATTGCATTTGCTGATATATGGCTTAGATGCAGCTGCTTGACCATGGAAAAAATTCCATGAAGCTCTCTGTGCACTGTTGTTGAGCTAATAAGAAGGCTACATGAAGTTTGGAGGTCTGTAGTGATCTGTAGTTGGTGACCTTTTCGCACTATGCGCTTCAGCATCCGCTGACCCCGCTCCGTCAGTTTAAATGTCCTATCTCTTCGTGGCTCAGTTGCTGTCGTTCCCAAACACTTCCATTTTCTTATAATACAGCTGACAGTTGACTGTGGAATATTTAGAAGCGAGGAAATTTCACGACTGGATTTGTTGCACAGGTGGAATCCTATCACAGGAATTCACTGAGCTCCTGAGAGCGACCCATTCTTTCACAAATGTTTGTAAAAGCAGTCTCCATGTCTAGGTGCTTAATTGTATACACCCATGGCCATGGAAGTGATTGGAACACCTGATTCAGATAATTTGGATAGGTGAGCAAATACTTTTGGCAATATAGTGTAAACAAGTTTATATACAGTCTGCAATGATACGAAAGTCAAAGTAAATGCAAAAAAACACTGTTTTTCATTTTTATGGAAGTTTTCATCGTCTGGCAGTAAGGCAGACAATGAAGACTTCAAAAAGAAAGATTTGACTGGTTGGGGAGGTGGAAAATTGTCATACTGAGAGTGACTGAGTACAACTCATTCTACTGCCACTGTTTCCCACTTGTATGTATCATATTATGAACATTTTAGTGATATGGTTAAAATAATTTAACCAGTATGTGCCATATACTGTAGGTAAACTGTAGCCCATATAAATACTACATAAAGCATGTGTACTTTGGAATTGGGTACGCTACGTACACATCCTGTCTGCCATTTCAAACTACTTTGTCACCTTTTTCAAGCTTAATACTCACAGGAAATATAATGATATAATATTATCGATAACTAATACCTATGGAAAGTGTTCATGTTGCAAATCAAGTTGATCTTTAAATGCATTTTGAGTAATGATCAAAAGCTTCAAATCTGCAATACATTATATTCGTTTGGACTATGCTGTGAAAGAAATGTTTCCCGTTATAAAAGTGTTTGCGTGGGTGGTAGAACAATTCCATCATGCAGAAAGATTGAAGTGCAGCAGATTGTTTTGTAAAGCAGTCTTAGTGAGAAAGGAGTTATCTGGAATACCTCTAATTTGTCACAGGTTTAAGTCACAATTTAGCATACAATTCCTTGTGAATTTCTCCTAGACTAAAATTAACTAATATACCCATGTTTATTTGATGCTGGTTCAGCCATTTAGAAGCTTCAATTCAATTCAAAGTTATTTATATAGGGTTATATAGGGTTGTCAAAGCAGCTTTACAATCTTATATTATCTTAAAAGGCCAATCCCAAATTGAGCAAGCCTAGGGCGACAGAAGCTAATTGATAATAGATATTGTGAATATTGCCCCTGGCTTTCCTTTATTGCTTTATGGAACAGAAAATGTGAAAGTAGCCAGTTGACTTGTCAGTGTCATTATGAATGCATACAGGATCTCACAAATGTGTGTTCCCCCCTCACATTTTTGTAACTATTTTCTAAAAAGATATGACACTTTGATACAATGTAAAGCAGTAGTAAAGTAGTCTACAGCTTGTATAAAAGTTTAAACTTGCTGTGCCCGCAAAATAAGCTAACACACAGCCATTAACAGTCTAAAAGTAATTACAAAAAGTGAAAAAGGCACATTTGAGTGAGTGTGTGTGGTCATGTGTGTTGCGTTGCAGCACGATGATAAAAGCAGAGAGGTAGTAATGCAATTAAACTGTGGTTGATTTGTTTGTTATAATAGTTTAAACTCTTGCCTTCCGACATGAGGGGAATCTGCTGCATCAGTACTAGCTAGGAAGTCTTGTGCTAGACAGAAATAAAATCCAAGTTAACACTGGAGTTAATACATATGATATTTCACTTCTCATACAATATTTCTCACCATTTTGTGTTTTGTTTTAAATGCCCCTTTTTCTTACTATGAAGCATTCAAGTCCTTCTAGGTCATACATTTCAGATGAGTTCTCAGACAAATGTCAATCAGGAAACCATTCATTTACATACAGCTGTCAAGTGCCTGGTGTCATAAACACAGCAGCATATTTAACACAGCCACTTCAACATTAAAATTCTGTTGATAATATTTCACTGACATGCACAGGTTAATGGGTGAGCAGATTTGACTCTGATATGAAAAAATATGTGGATGTCACCATTGAGTGCTGGAATTTATAGTTCAAACAGATGAAATGTGAGTATTTTTAAATCCTCAGGTATATTAAATCTAATTCTGTTAGAGGATTGCCTTGTGAACAAATAGAACACATTAACATAACCCATTACCCATTTGCAACCAAATCAGTCACAGAGAGCAAATGTACATAGTAATGCACAAGTCTGTATACAAGAAATGCTGCTCACAAACACATAGCAGCAGACCTGCAAAATTACATTACCACTATAAACAGAACGACACTACAGAATGGCCACTAATCTGCTTTAACAAATGGTGATTGGGGAAATGACACATTACACATGACGGAGACCTAACTGTTAAACAATCGAAGCCCCACAATAATATAGAGATAACAGGCAGGCAGGAAGACCAATCAAAAAGTTGTGACTTCTATATTGCACTGACATTAAAAGTATTTTGGAACATGTTGGAACCAGGTCAGGTTTCTATTTGACCGTTTCAACAAGGTTTTATTGTATATACATTTATATGCAAAAATTGTTGGTATAATGACCATTTATATAGCATATTGGGCATATAGAAGATTGGGCCAGAAAATTTAAAACATTGATACTTCAAAGTCACTTCATAATAATCCATCCATTAATCTTCCTTCCAATAATTGTGAGCTTTAACATATCTTAGCCTTTTCACCCTGCTTCCTTTCTGAAAAAAGTGCTTGCCTGTCTGCTTCTCTTTTAATAGGACCATTCCTGATCAAGCTTCTTTGGACTATGTAAGGGATATTGCTCAAGTAAAGGGAAGTTCAGATTAAAAACTTGCAACTGGAGCCTATAAAATGTTTGTTTTGCATGGCATACACATTTAATATATTTTCTAGTTTTAAAAATGTGTATTGAACATGGTGTACACGTTCATGAAAAGCAAGAAAAAAACCCCAGATGTGGCTTAATGTGTTAAAGAGGAGAAATTATATTAAACAAAGGATTTAGTCAAAATACGTTAAATGTCTTTCACCCTGATAAGTAACACACGTAAAGCCTTTGTATGTGGCTGTGTATTTTTACACAACAAGGAAAAAGGGATTAACTAGAATGATCTGAATTTTCTGTTTATTTCCTTATGAAATATGGTCGAATATACTTCCAAATAATATTTATAGACAACTATAAAGCAAATATCTCATAAACACCATTACTTTTATTAAACATGCTGATGAAACATTCCTAGTTCAACAAAAGTATTGTATTTAATAAAGATTCTCGTAACTGCTGATGAGATCACAGTGCTGATTATTGACTCTTAATTATGGCACGCTGCGCCGGCGCTAAGGCAGCAAAGCTTAAAATGAGCCATTAATGTTTGTTTTTGCCAAAAATTTTACTTTCGTTCAACTTTTGATCCATACAGAATGTCAATGTCAACGGCAAATGGTTTCTATACTTCTTGTAAATGTATGTACAGATAAACCTAGTGCTGTGACACAAGTACACTTACAGAATTTACTGGTGGCAATGAAGCACACTGCTAAACATTCTGAATATACAGAAATATAAACTCATGTTTAAAACGTGCCCTGTGTTTGTATTTCTAATGCTGTATTCCTGCTGATGGAACAGCAAGCGAAAAAAAAAATCTAGATCAGGCATTTCATCATTTCCAGGCACTGAACTAATGTTTTGAGAGTGCTCTATCACTGAGAGGGCAATGAACAGTTGGTCAAAACTGAAAGATAAGCAAATTAAGCTGAAGCCTGACCAGCAGCACAGCACTAATGGTATTTATTAGGAAGCCTATACGAGATGACTTCGGACAATGTTATGTGAGAGCCATGCAAACATTTGAAATGAAGGTCAAATGATCCATTTGAATTTCTTTATAAAAATGTTAATGTAAGCTTCATAGGGAACACATTGAAATATGATATATTTCCGTGCATTGTATTAAACAATTACCTCATTATCTCAGTTCAGTTCTGAAACCACACAAAACTTACTGGAAACTTTTATAAGCACATATCTGATTTTAAAAGTTCCAATACGTTTCAACATTATTGCATTAAAATGAGCATTGTCACTGTCATATGTATAGGGAAGCCACAATTATTTGCATATGACATAATATGTACAGAAATCCCATTGTATCATATAAACGGAATCCAAGGCTCACACATATCTCTACATACCACTACAATTGTATGCAAATAGTATTTGCATTTCCAGTAGTATCTCATATCTGTGCAAATGAGACAAACAGTTGCCAGGTTGTGCAAAGTACTGTATTTAAAAACAGTTAGATTCCTTTTAATACCTCTCTCCACCTTCAGGACACTTTTTTTAAAGAAATATTCACAACATACATATTTGGTTATCTTGTACATATTTTTAGAATTTCTGTTCTGACAGAGCTGCATAATAAATGCCAGGAAGCAGCAGGTCACATTTTATATATTAAGACACCACTGCCATTTTACAAAACCCAGTTTCCACATTCACCCTAGATACAAGCAACATTATTTGAATACTTCCAAAGATGTTTAATGTATATTGATTTGACACTGATGAGTCCTCTGTCAGGCTAAGAATTGTCTGTTTTTGTTTGGTTTTGGGCCCAATGTATTGACAAAAGTTTTTGAAATTGGAAAAATATCAGGCCATATTGCCAGGTTGTGCTGAACCCCCCACCCCCACATGGTACTTTTATTATACTTATTTATATATATTTATTATACTTTTATATACCCCAATTCCACTAAAGTTGGGATGTTGTGTAAAACATAAAAAAGAATATGAGTATTTGCAAATCCTTTTGACCTATATTCAATTGAATACAATACAAAGACAATTTTTGAATTTGATGCCTGCAAATCACGTTCCAAAAGAGTTGGAACAGGGGCAACAAAAGACTGGGAATGTTTTATTGAGGAATGCTCTGAGAACACCTGTTTAGATCATTTCACAGGTGAGTCTTATGACTGGGTATGAAGGGAGCTTTCCCAAAAGGCTCAGTCATGCATAAGCAAGGATGGGGCGAGTTGGTGAACAACTCCAGGAGTAAATAGTTTAAGAACAACGTTTCGTAATGTGCAATCATCTACAGTACATAATATCATCAAAAGATTTACAGAATTTTTTCCAAAAAAAAACAGAATGTGCGAAAAAACAGTAAAGTTAATCTGTTTGAACATTAAATATCATGACTTTGTAGTGTATTCAATTGAATATGGGTTGAAAAGGATTTGCAAATTGTCGTATTCTGTTTTCATTTATGTCTTACACAACGTCCCAACTTCATTGGTATTGGGGTTATAGAAGCAAAATTTGGAGTCTGCATATTCTCTCCGTGTCTGCATGGGTTTACTCCGGTTTCCTCCCACAGTCCCCACAGCTATTAGATCTATGGTATAGCTGTTGCTCTACTTGGTTTCATGATCTTACAGCTAGGTAGTTCTACAACAGTGTAATATAAGTCTGTTATGGACACGTGGAAAACAGACACAGGGAAAACATTCTGAAGGTAACACAGTCCGCATCCACAGAACAGCACGGTAAGTAACCAAGGTAACTATACTACTTGTATTATAGATATTGACATGAACGTAAAAGTGTGCAGTTCTAAATGACTCGTGTCCATTAATAATGGTGAATTAGCACCATTTTACATATGTTAATCTATGCAGCCTGATAACTGATAGTGCTAGTGCTGTGCAGTTCCAGGATTCTGAGGATTAGGAATTAGTCCTTTTCTAAGGTTACTGTTTGCATGGAGATCTCTAAGTATGTGTGGTTTTTTTCTGGGCATTTGTGATTCCTCCCATCTTCTAAATTGCCCCTAGCTGTGAATTAGTGAATGGGTATGTGATGTCCTTCAGCACCCTCTCCAGAGTGTGCATCTGTTTACTTGCGAGCGAATCCACTTGTGTGCAGCCATCAAATTCCAAATGAATGAACTACTAAAACCATATATTCACTTTTAAGATAAAGAATAGTGCACATTATGAACACGATCATGATATCAATAAATTATAAAGACTTAATTCACACTCTGATCAATTTTCTGGAATTTCTGGCATTTGGATAACGGGGCTCTATAGTACTTGGTCACCAGTATTTTCTCCCTAACTTTTTACAGTTTTCATTACAATGTTTGACTTTTCTCACTTCTCCACACTACCTTCATGGTCCGCTGTAAACTCTGCTGCTGTGCCCCTAGACAATTTTAGACACTGTTAATGCAATTTTTGGAGGCTCAGTTCGAAGGAATTCAGTCAGAGACTAGCCTATCAGCTAGACGAGCAGGGAATTTGGG
>JAYJMA010123970.1:0-16830 GCA_036873895.1 Parotocinclus cabessadecuia
ACAAACCAAGAGAGCTTCAGTTCCTGAAGACATGTATACAGATAGGGTGCCCTTGAGAAAGGCAGTCGACCTGAGTAAATACTGCTTCAGTATAGCTTCGTTGAATACATGATTGTGCATTTGTGAAAAAAACAGCTTTCTTGGACTCTATGGAATCATTACAACTCGGATTCAAGTACCCTTTATACTGAAGCACTGGCGTGTGTTTCTAAAGCTTTTCTTTCTGTCTGACCAGCAATTAGGGACGCCACTTGGTGAGGCTGATACCTGGAATCCACCACCAGGGAACGCCAGCGGGCCATGTACGAAAACCAGTATTGGCGCGCTTCTTTACGCCAACCCAGCTTCTCTGCACATGCGGTAGAACTGGCCTCTCTGTGCAAGAAGGTTAGCAGGTGAGTCCATCTCCCTTATGTGACCTTTGTCCATCACTATCACCCTACAAAACACAAATGGCGTGTGTTTTAGACCAACAAGTTTAGTAAGACATACTTTTAAAAAATGTGCTCACATTGAAAATACTGTTTAATCTATGCCACGATCACACTGTCCTGTTTCTGACACTGGTTTTGAGAGTTTTGAGAATGCTGGTCAGGGCATGAAAGACTGGTCAGCTTTAGGAGTGATCTTTTACTCGTCAAACAGCTTGAGAAAAAGTCAAGTGTTGTATGGGAAACAGTCGTGCAATTCTTTAACCAAAGCTCGTCTGCACAGTGTGCTCCCAAAATTGTTTAGACCTTACATTCCCAGATGAGGTTAAGGTCACCATGGCATGGACCCACCATGGAAATCCCACCATCTTGCTCATTTCTCTGCAGCGCGTTGATACGTCATTTAAAGTTGTTTTTTTTTTTTATGTAACGGCGGTGGTATTTCCATTATACAAGAATTTAAAAAAAGAAAATGACTTTGTAATTCACTTTACGTTCATTATGCATGATGTATATTAATGAATGTAAAATATGACATTAAACTATTCAAAATAAAATGTGTTCATTTATAGGATCATGACTTTTCCCCTAGTGCAAAATTTTATTTAGCTATGTACAGAAAAGATTGTTCGTTGTATTTGGATAGATTGTTGACAAACAATAATGATAGAAAAAAAGTTGTGTTATAATTATTGTTACCTCAGGCAGATGCATTGGACTTGAACAACAATTTCTGCATCCACCTTACCCCGCATGTTTATGGTCTCGAGTCTGATCTTGAAACCGAGCCTCTACTACAACACTAATATCTAGAGAAGAGAGAACTGCTTTCTCTTGACCATGTCTACATACCTAAATGCAGGTAAAGTTTCTGCCAAGGGATTGGCTGATTAGATATTTGTATTAACAAGCAGTTGACCAAGTGTATTTAAAGTGGTCAGTGAGTGCACACTGGTCTACTTACTTGGTGTAATCCATAATGGTGTTTAGTCTGTGTGCAATAGTGAGCACTGTGCAATCTTCAAACTGGCTGCGGATGGTAGACTGGATCAGCGTGTCCGTTTCCAGGTCCACTGCTGCTGTGGCTTCATCCAATACCAGGATCTTAGTTTTCCGCAGCAGGGCCCTCGCCAGGCAGACTAGCTGCCTTTGCCCGAGACTGGAAGACAGATGAGAACGTGTCAAGATCAGATCCACCAGTTATGACATTCACTAATGAAGCACTGAACCAGTAATTATCCTTTTTTAAAGCATAACCACAATTTTTTGCTGGTTAGGGTTATGGGGCCTACAAAGATAACAAAAGACACGGGTGTAAAAATCTAGAGTGGACTAGCTGGACTGCTGCTCTACCTGAGCACCTAGACACAATATGGCAACAAGAACATGAATCTGTGTATGTAGATTTAAAAGGGTTCGAACGGCCATGTATTCACAATTATATTTTAAAAATATAAAAAAGTATTTTCTTGTGATCTTGAGTAATGTCACATAAATGATTTTTAGAGATCATGTAATTAACAAATCATGTCATTAACAAATGCTTATTTAGTTCTTCCATATGATTCTCCCAGGTGTGCTTGTCAATCCTGTGTTTGCCAAGTATTAAACAATGGCAAACAAGACAACGGTTAATGTGTCCACATTGTGGCATCAGAATAGAATTAGAAGAAAAAACTTGGGCATGTGCTAAAAGTAAGCAACAGTTACCAGCAGCTGTATGTGGTTTTAGCCATTCCTGGCTTAGATGATACAGCTGGAGTCAATGTGAAACTAAAAGAACTGGCAGTTACGTTCAGCGAAAGAAAACAGTAGGATTTTACTTGAGCTAAGCAGTGTGCTCTCACCACAACAAACGATGTACACCACTGTTTTGAGAACAGGGAGAAACTGTTTGAATGGTAGGCCTGTGCCTGTGGAACCATGAGTTTTAAAGATTTGTTGACTTAATTTCAAGACGCTTTGCATGTGTTATGGCTGCTGCGGGCAGAATTACCCCAAAGCATCGCAGTACAAGATCATTGTTAAATAAAGTGAGAATTACACCATTCCTGTCCAAGTTATTATTTATGTATTCATTTTACAGTGCTTTGGGAAACACAGTTTGGAAAAGCTTATGTGCATAGCATGTGCTACAAGATTTTACTGCAGTTCACTAGCAACCTTAAAAATTTATGTTCTCTCGACATGTAATTCCATTATGAGATCACATCTGGAAGAGCCACGAGGCCACATCCCTGAGAAGAAGCAGGCTGAAATGTTTAACCATGTTTATTTAATAAAGAAGCGTCATAGTTATATTCATACCTGAGGTTTTCTCCTCCTTCTGAGCACTCATAATTAAGTTTGTCAGGCAGTCCAGAGACAAAATGCTTGAGATGAGCCAGCTCTAAGGCGTTCCACACTTCTTCGTCAGAGTAGGCATCAAAAGGATCCAGATTCATTCGCAAGGAACCAGAAAACAACACTGGATCCTGTGGGAAATGAAAAAAACAGAATAGTATTAAAGGAGAATTTCAGTTTAAGTTGATCTGAGTAAGGTTTTTTTTCACTACCCACCTCTGCCTTTTTATAATAGCAATCAAATGTACTGGGTGCATGTCACAAGATAGTCATTTTTACCTGTGGAATGATGGTAATTCGTGACCTCAGATCATGGAGACCAAGCTTAGAAATGTTGATCCCATCTATATAAATTTCTCCTTTGGCTGCCTCCAAGATGCGGAAAATTCCCAGAGCCAGAGATGACTTTCCCGCACCAGTCCTTCCCACAATACCGATCTGAAAGCAATGAAAAAATGTATCTTTATATCAATATATTGTTAATTGAAAACAAATCTTCACAGCAAAATGGGAAGAGTCACAAGATCATATTTTTTAACCTTTTCTCTTTCTTGAATGCGGAGTGTAATGCCTTTCAGTGCTAACTCAAGACCTTTGCGGTACTGCAGACCATAGTCCTGGAATTCAATATTGCCTGTTTGGGGCCACACAGCAGGCAGTGAGATGTCTTCTGAAGTCCACGAAGCCTACAACAAATCATCGTAGTGATCCGAGATGTGTGACAAACTAATGAACATTTGAATCATTTACATTACATTTCCATTTCCAGCATTTAGCAGACGCCCTTATCCAGAGCGACTTACAACTGATAGTCTTACAGTCCGAGCAATTGTGGGTTAAGAGTCTTGCTCAAGGACCCAACTGTGGCAGCTTGGCAGATGTGGGATTGGAACCCTGGACCTTCTGGTCCAGAGTCCAGTACCTTAACCGCTAGGCTACCACAGTCTCAGTCACAGAATCAATTAGGATTAAGTATGCTCCCAAAATACATTAAATGCCTGCCCCATGCATCCAATTACAAACAGGACTGATCTACAACGCGATCCAGGAATACAAAGGTATAGTTACAAAGATCAACATTGTCTTTTAAACCAATCTCTACCAATGGTGGCAATAGTTTCAAACCAACTGCATTTACAAAAGGAATCTGCCCCTAGATTAGCACTATTATACATAATTGCGTAATACCCCACTGTGGAATCTGTGTTTACCTCTTTGGGTGTTTCTGCATATTCTTTCACTCTCTCGACTGACACAATATTGTTCTCCACATCAGTCCATGACCGCACAATCCAGCTAAGTATGCCTGTTACCTGAAATTCAAACACTTAAAGATCAGAGGTTTACATACACACCAGCCATTAGGAATATGTTTAAGCATGGGCTCATGCAGGTATTTTAAGTGGTTTAATCTTTTGTTTCCTATACAGATGCTTAACCACAAATGAAGACATACAATCATGTGGTATTTAGCAAAACAGCAGGATTTTATTTGAGATTAAGGAGCCTAACAGACATATCCTTGCAAAATGAATAAGCAGATAAGCAGGATTATGGTGGAATTTAAAAAAATGGTTATTACTCTCACCTGAAGAGAATGAGACACAGCAAGGCCAACAATCCCAGGGCTCAGAGTGTCTTTGCCCATCACTGAGAGAATTGCAGCAGCGAGGACAACACCATTGCCTAAGAACTCCAGATTCACTGCCAACCATCTGCAAAAAATGAGATTTTTAGAAATTAAGAATTGTTGCCTTCACAGTATATGAAAAGTTTTCTTTTTCAGGCCTGGTCAACTGTTCTTGCATGGAATGCTTATTAAACCATTTTAAAGTCAACATGAAGTGGTATTAGTGAGACTGATGTTAAGTAGCATGCTGGGTTGGGGTTTTCATTAACTCAAGAATTGAGTTACTGACAAGTAATGCTGGAAGACCAAGGAGGTCAGCAAGTCATAGGAAGGAAATGTGTGTTGTACAGTGTAATACAGATTTTACCCCTATTTTATTGGGATTAGCTAAAGTAACTGAGTGTGTTTATGTGCAATTAATAATCTGGCTATAGTCAGATTTCAGCAGTTATCTGATTATGCAAGTGGTCATGTATACAGCATACTCAGATCTAGAAGTCAGACTAGGATATCTGATAAAGAAAGCTGGATTTTATCTCACCATTTTGGATTTTACTGGATTTTACACCAGTTACTCGATTTCAATTAATTTTGAAATGTAGTCAATAAAATCAAGAATTTAATTATTTAATGTTAAAGCTTAAAGTTGATATCACATATATATGTGAGGTTACTGGCTGGTTGAAAATTATAAATCATGTGAATCTGGAGGTTTCCCATTATCTGATTAGTATTAGCTGAAGTGCATGTACACTGTTGCTGATTACTGAAATAATTTTATTTTCTGCACTTTACAGATTATTAAGTGCATGTAAATGTGGTAGCCCGATTGAAGCCAACTAAAATCTAAAATCTGAAAGCTAAACTCCAATAGCCCCGTTTCCATATTGAATTAACAGATACAGAATTTTGCAGATGCCCTGAAGCAAAGTGACTAACAATTTATTTGAAAGTTGGAGAACTTGTTTGGGTGCATAACAGTGACTAACTGACAAGGCCAGGATTGAGCTCTCAGTCTTCTACCAGAAGTCCAGAACTGTTCTTGCTGAACCATCCCTGTGACCAGTGTTTTGCATGATCACGAAACCTTCGAGCTTAAACGTGTCTCACCTGGTGGCAACAAATCGTGGAAAATAGGCAGTCTGGTTGTGATCCACCCTCTGATTGGCCTGTAAAATGAAGCGTGGCTGCTCACTGAAGGCCCGAATCACACTGGCGCCCTGCACTGTCTCATTAAAGTGCGTGTAGATAGGAGAGCGGCTCACTGATTCCAAACGCCTTAGTTGACAAGATGTGGCTACATAGAAGCTCTACGGGTAGTGAGAAAAATAGTGATACAAGGTTAAATCACAAAACATTCCTCTCAGACTATTTTCAGCATTGCTCATAGATTGTGAATCATCAGTATCAGCAGCATGAAAAAAAGAACTAAACTAAACTTCAGTGCTGAGAACGACAACTGCTGTTTGTAATCTAGCGTCTGATTGAGTGTTTACCTGCACAAAGGCATAGAGTAGTGCCAGCGGGAGGATAATGACAGCAGCAAACGGTGTGGCCAGCAAGACTATGATGCACACTTCCATCAGCTTGAAGACATAACCCAACATCATCTTTAGGCCGTCGGGAATCATGCAGTCGATGGCGTCTATCTCCTTAGCAAAGCGATTCAGAAGGTTGCCGCTGGGCGTGGACTCAAAAAAGGACATAGGAGAGTGTAGCACGTTCTTCAGGAGGTCTAGGTGCAACTGGCGAGACGCAATGATGCCTCCGATTGAAATGGCCACTGTGGTACCAAAAATGGCTATGCCTACAAGGTACAGAGTGATTAGAAAAACAAAAAAGGAAAGGTATGCAATGAGTTCAGTATGACAGATCAGCTGTTTTGCACTTACCTTGAGCAAACCCAAGAGCTCCATATACTCCCAGCTTCATGTCAGCATTGAGCTGCATGCCGTCAACAATAGGCTCATCGGCCCACATGCTGAGCCAGTAGTTATATGACAGAGAAGCACCTTGCTGGAAGGCATACAGGAAGACGATGGGCACAATCAGAGCCAAGCCAATGGTGCGGAAGTATTCAACGTACATCTCCAGTTTTACCTACATGGGAGGACAGAGACATATATAGTGATCAGTAGTACATAATCAGAATAAAAACACAAAGCACATGTCATAATAGTAATATGCACCCTTTAAACAAACTCACCCTGCCTATCCGAGCTTTGTCTGCCTCTGTAAGTTTCCCTAGATCTTCAGGAATTGGCTCCTGCTCAACATCAGGGTCTACGCTCTGAATAGTGACACTGTTTGTGTCACCCCTGAGAGAAAAGCAAAGTAGAAAAGAGACTGTGAAGACAGGTGGTCCTATAATGAACAACCAGTGCCAGTGTATGTCCAAGCTGAATCTTTTAGTTATTTTAGTTTCTACGGACTAGTTAGGTCTTACCCAGACATCAGTTACCATTATATTAACACCACAGTGTTGCTCAAATTGCCCATGATTACAATTTGCCAGGTATCTGCAATTTGACAGTGAAATGAACACTGCTACCAACTTAGCGTAATGTTGTCCTGGATTCCCTGCCACTAATGCTAATTAGATTTGAGCTATCCAGTTTTGCCTAATCTTATCTTTTTAATGGCACTTAATCAGTCTTTCCCAAAAGACACCAGGATATCTTGAAATATACTCACCCAATAAGCTGCTCCTGTGAGAGATCCCTGGAGAATGGCATGAAATCTGTCATACTGAGTCTTGAGCTAGACTTTCTGGATCCTGCAACAACAGCAAAAGTTTTTCAAGTACAGATAAGAGCAGTTTAATAACCATCCAAATACCAAGTCCATTCACTTTAATGGTCATGCTCTTAATAATTATAACTAATTAAACTAGGTAATAATAGTCTGTCTTTTAATATTGGATGTTACACCGTTATACATTTATGTGTATGAGTATGTGGGTGCGTGTGCCCTATGATGGAATGGTTACCTGTATAGGGTTGTTCCAACCCTGACCAAGTATTAAGCGGTTAAGAAATGAATGAATGAACGTTTTGGAAATGTGTGTTTCTACATGTGAAGTCATTCTTATGTTCCAGCAAGGTGTGATTATTTATGTTATAGTCCATATTTATATTTTAGTTCTACAGTTTATGTGATTGTTAATGTGTGCTTGTTCTGTATATTGTCATATATTTTAACAGTATGACAGTGGATTTGATGACTCAAGGGCAATAAGTGCAAATCAGTATCAGAATAAATGCATCAGTAACTGATGAACCACAGTGATGTGTGGTATGAAGAACAGTTTAGGCTTTGTAATATGCTACCCCTTCACTGCAGGGAACTGGATTCACATCCCAAATCTGCCAAGCTGAAACTTTTGAGTCCACAGTTAACTGGAATTTAAAGCATTCAGTTATAAGTCACTCTGGATAAGAGAGTCTGCTAAATGTCCAGCTGCATAGGGCATAAAGCAGGAACTACACTTAACAGGGCACCAATCCACTGCAGCGTGTGCACACACACGCACACACACACTAAGACCACATTAGGTTAATCAATTCTTTGGACTGTGGGAGGAGACCAGAACACCTAGACTAAAAACACACAGACGGGGAGGGAGACAATGGGATTAAACTTCTGATCTTCTCCCTGTGAGGCAACAGTGCTACCCACCAAAGCACAGTGCCAGGGTTAAAACAAGGAAAACAAAAACTTTTCTGTATTGTGTTTGTGTTTTGTGTAAGAACATAATTAAAATCAGGGTGGAAAGTTTTCCTGATTTACCTCTCTGTGTGGTGCTCTCCTTTCTTTCCGAGCCGGCAAAAGTACGGATGAAGTCAGCAAAGGCTCCATTGCGGTTCAGCAACTCCTGATAGGATCCACTTTCTGTGATCTCGCCCTCCACAAGCACTAGGATCAGATCAGCCTGAGGCAGGAAGCTCGTCCCGTGAGTCACGAGTATACGAGTCTGCCAGAAACAGAACAATATAAACCTTCATGTACTGCCTGCCAAGGTTCAAGGGTGATATTTAGAAGTATGCTTCAGCACTTTTACATCCACAGTTTATGCATGATACGCCAAATGCAGTGTCTGTGAAAAGCTTGGATTTACATTTGCTAACATATATTTGTGAAATTCATTGATGCAAACAGTGCTGAGGTGGAATGAGGTCGAAAATTCCTTTAAGTACAGTTATGTAATAGGAACAAAGTGCTCTCAATGCTCTAGTTACCTTGTCTCTAAGCACACCCTTGGGCCCGACTACTTTGTCGAAGATGTGCTGACCCACATGGGCATCCACAGCAGACAGTGGATCATCCAACAAGTAGATATCTGCTTTCCTGTAGACGGAGCGTGCCAGGCTGACCCTCTGCTTCTGCCCTCCAGACAGGTTCAAACCCTGGGGAATATTTATTATATAATCTATGTCTAAATCTCTCTTGTAAACCTCAATATTTCACCATAGTTCTATAAAGGGAAAAGAGGTGTATATTAAATTGTGCCAACAGAGTGGAACAGCCTTCCATATGGGACTTACAAATGTTCTATTTTCAGATGCAGATAAACAGATTTATGTACTTTGGCTTTTAACCCTTAAGTAAATGTGTATTTATTCATTGTTTTAGTATTATATCATGATTATCACAAATTGTAATAATTTTCGAGTAAACACTAATTCGTTGCAATGAGTTGTATAATTTTAAATAATGGCATAATAAAAGACATAAAAAAACTTTATTTTTACCTTTTCACCAATCTCAGTGGCATCCCCTGCTGGCAGGATATCAAGATCGGGCAGCAGGGCGCATGCCTCCAGGACACGCTGATACCAGTTTTTCTTTTTCTCTCTTCCAAACAGGATGTTGTCCTGCAGTGTGGCATTCTGGATCCATGCCTGCTGGGGTACATACGCCACTGAACCCTGCAAAACCAGACAGACAGATGTTAAACATTGCCACCTCAAGCCTACACAGTAATGATCCCTAATCCTAGAACACATAATCACTCGTAAAACCTTACCCTGACAGAAACACTCCCACTTCTCTTCTCTGTTTCTCCCAGCATTGCAGATAGTATTGAGGATTTCCCACTGCCAACATGGCCAACCACTGCCACCAAGGAACCACGAGGAACCCTCACATTGAGCCTAGAAAAACCACAAATGATTTACATGTCTATTATAAAATTCTTCGTCTAGTCACAATCATTATCCTCTAACTGCAACCCCAAATCAGAAAAAGTTGGGACTGCATGGAAAAGTAAAAGCAAACAAACAAAGAACGCAGTGTTTCTTACATTTACTTTATATTATGAACAACTGTTTTGCACGAGCAACTTTTCATTTAATATGTTAATGTACAACCATTCCTACATTTCAACAAGTTTTTAGACAGGGGCAATGATCTAATCACATACAGATAATGTCAGCAGGTGATTGCAATTGTGATCTGGAACAAGAACCAGAATGCACAAATGTTTCGAGAAGCAAGGATGGGCAGAGGATCTATAGTTTGTCGACAAATGTGTGAAAATCATAAAAATATTTAAAACCAATGTTATTCACCTCATAATTGGATTTACATATTTCATCCCTAACCCATTTGGATTTTACTTTTGTATTATCTTGTTTTAAAAATTGCATTGGCGTTCCTTGGAAAATATGTCACCTTGAAGGCAGTTTATGTTGCTATAAGATCTCAGTTTACTTTTCTGCATTAATGCTGTTAACACAGAAGTGTAAATTAGATTTGCCAAGGTCACTGATACAGCCCCATACCATCACGGACCCTTTTCTTTAGTCCAGAACACACAGAATCCTGGTAAAGTTTTAAGTGGCATTTGTGAATGTAACTTTGTATTATTGTGCTTGAAAAGTTTGATATAGTAACCCCTTGCCAATGTGCATATATTAACTATTTTTGAAAGATGGTTCCTGATGCAGTGCCATCTGAGAGATTGGAGACTATGGGTGTTCAGTTTAGGCTTGTGACCTTGCCCTTTATGCATTGAAGTTGCTCACTTAATGACATTATGCACTGAGAAAAATGGAAATCCCTTATAGATCATCTTCCAACATTTTCTCCTCAAAGGCTCAGATTTTCATGGATACTGCTTTTGTACCAAATAAGAACTGCAATCTGTTGACATCACCTGTTTGAAATCATATCATTATTTAGTTGGGTTTTGTTTGCTTTTAATCTTGATTTAAAATGAGTTTCCTGCTTTTTTACACAGGATATGTTTATTAACAAATGCTGTGAAGTTGAGCAGAAAAAACATGAAATATATTGGGTCCATACTGTATGCAATAAAATAAAACCACAGGGTTTTTTTTTTGCTTGTTTTGTTTTTCCCCCCCATACCATCCCAACTCTTTTTGAGTTGAGGTTGTATATTACTAATTTGTTGTACCTTTTCAGACAAGGCGGGCCATCTTTAGACCAACTAAATGTCCCATTGTCAATCACCACGCTGTCTTCATCTAAGCGAGAAAAGAAAGGGAAAAATTAATCAAGTAATCTTTAGAATATGCTGTCTGGTGTTTACATGGTAACTGGTCCACACACCTATGCAAAACGTGAACACTATTCTAAAGTATGAGAATGATTAGATCGAGAGTGGAGGACTGTCTGTGAATGTAACCTTCCTCTGGGGCAGCCTGAAATCAAAGACTCCCCATAATTATGCATGGTCTAATTAGCTTCATCTTCACAATAGCAGTTTTCACAAGCTGTTTGTGACTGCGCTGAGAGATGGAGGCCCATAAATTGTTTGTGCCTCATGAAAATAGAAGAGTACACCGAAACCACAGTCTACCCCAACCCGCTGCACTGGCTATTTAATTGCTCTTGCTCTCTTGCACTCTCTCACGTGTGCTCACTCTCATTCCAAAAGGAATAGGAAGTGAAGCAATATTGTCACAAAGCTGTGGAATTCGGCAGCTGTTAACAATTGATCTGCACTTCCATTCAGACTTGGGTTTACCAAAGAAACTTGCAACAGTGTCACGTATGAGGTTATGAGTTATAGTGTGTATTATTAGATTGAATATATTGTTAACTCACCCAATTTTAACGGTCCCCTGGACACACTGTCTGGTTTGAGCTCTTCTTGGCACAAGTATTTTCCCAAACGCTTTAGGGAGACAATTGCCTGCAATAAGAGACAGTTCAGACAAAACTGTTCAGTTGCGCACACTGCATAAATCTGGTTGGAAAAGGTACTTCTAGATGCAATATAATGTAATCTAGCTTATTGATGAGAATTTCCAAACAGTTTAATTTATTTACTATGCTACAGTCTCCTAAAGGGGTTTATTTTGTGTGTTTAGTAATAGGAATAATAATGTGAAGAAACATAAAAAAGGTAGAAAAAAGTTACACTATATGGCCAACTGCTTGTGGACACCTCCTCTTATGAATTTCCTTCCCTTAATTTTGAAAGAAACAATAAATGAGTGAGTGTCCAAATACTTTGAGCATATAGTGTAAATATCAGAGCCTTGACCATAACTGAGTTGGAATGCCAACAGTGAGCAACAGCTCATTGTCCAACATCAGTGCAACATCAATGTTAATAATCAAATGGAAAGCCTTATTAAAAGACTGAAAGCTGCTGGAGCAGTAATGTTAACTCAATTTATTATAATATCAATGTGTCTAGACAAAATTGTCAGTGTCCACAAACATATATAATATTTGTCTCTTGGAAACACATACCTGCATGGTGGTGCTAATAGCAAATGGAAGCTGACTCAAGGGGGTCTTCAGGATGTTGATTAGAGCCATTGACACAAAAATCTTCTGCGCATCCAACACGTTCTTCTCATCAATGAGCACATATACTCCGAACATGGAAAATGCAATCTTGACAAGAAGGATATTTGGTTATATCATACCCAAGTATGGATGGATGCTATAGCTATTTTCTGTTACACACCAAGAAGGATGAGGAGTTAAAGGAAGCAATTGAGATAGAGTAGAGGATTTGGGATTTCTTCAAAGCCCTAAGCTCTTTCTCTCTGTAGCCCAAAACCTGCTCGAGAAAAGCCTTTTCCCAAGCATAGAACTTAAGGATCTTTATGCCGTTTAGGATTTCATTCATCAGCTTGATTCGGCCGTCCATGAACTTCATCTGGATTTCCTATGAGCAAAAATAAAATATGGACTGGTCAGTAATCTACTGGGCATTACATATCTAGCACAAGGTTGCGGATCACGTATTTTTAGGCTAGGTTTAAAAAGTATATGGTATCAGACATTTTAGATATGATGGAATGTGGCAAATGTGAAGCCTGCTCTGTTTATCCACCAGTTTCAGAACGTGTTGGGTTTGGCTTGACCGCATTCCTCATTCTTTATATATCTCGATTTTTCTACATTTGCAGCTGCCAAGTAGGTCAGCAGTTACACTGTTTTGATCCAGAATACTAGGTCATTTGTATTTCAAATGAAAAGACACAAACAAATCTATAGTTCCACCCAGCTGCGTGTCGCGTTAAACAGCCTGAGGGCCAAGCATCTGTTGTTTTCCAAAGAAAAATCAAATATTGCCATTTGCTGCACTGTGGCTGTAAGGAGATATATGGACATTAACGGATCAAGAAAACCTTGAATTAAAGCCACATATCCACACTGTGTTCAATAGGTTATCTAAAACAGCTGTTGGAGGTTAGGGACTGACCTATAGTCTGTGAGGAATGCATGACTGCTGGACAATGCACACTTACTGGCAACCTTATTAGGTATACCTCCCATGTTCTACACTCGCAGTCCATCAGTTTATAGAAGCAGTTTATAGAAACAATAATAATATTAATAATAATATGATGAATTTAATTTAGTTCCATTCCCAAGTTCAGTGTTGCTCTAGATATAGTTCTGCATTTACACACTGTAGAGACCATTTGTTTCTTTACATACTTTGTTCAATTCACACTGATCAATAATGGACCACCACAGATCAGGTAATATTTGTGTGGTTGATCATTTCTCAACACTGCAGTGACACTGATGTTTGTTTCAAGGTATGATTGGATCTACAAGGTATGACCTTACAGATAAAAAAAAGTAGGTTATCTATTTTTGGACAGTTTGTTTTAGTCGTTGGTGGTACAACCCTGACGCTCCAGCCCACAGACTACAGTTTGTAATTGTAGAACTACAAATTGCTTCTATATGGTAAGTGCAACAAACAATCTGAATACACAATAACAGTGATGGCCCATATATAAGACTATGACCAGATGGGCCAGTGTTCAAATCCCAGTGCTGCCAAGTTGTAATGAGGAGCAAGCCCTTTAACACTCAGTTGTCTGGATTGTTGTAGCACTGTATCAGTTGTTCACTGCTCTGAATAAGGGCACTTGTGAAATGCTGGAAATGGACCAGTCTTGGATTTACAGAGCACAGCAATGTTGCATTCCTTTGTTTTAAATAAAGAGATGTGGATTGTCTGTGATTGCTTAAAATATTTGGCACGTGCATTGTGGCCTTGTAATGTGAAACTACTTGTTGATTTAACTGATTAAACTGTTCTGCAAAATCTGACCTCATGGACCACAGTCACAGTCAACCAAAAAGTTTTTGCAAGAGGTTTAAACTTGAGCAGGGCTCAATTAGTGTCATGCAAGTTGCAGGCTTGCACTGTACTATCATTGTGAGGTTCTTTTGTGCAGATTACTCATTTAACTTGGACGTTCATGCAGGTGAACTTATTTACCTGTAGTTTACTCCTCTTCTTGGCTATGAATCCGTTTAATGGGAAGATAAGAAAGACTGTGGCAATGCCAGCCAGGGCAGACGGTCCTAGGTGCTGAAATGGGAGAACGCAAACATTTCAGAAAGATTCTTTGCTAAATAGCTTCCAAAAGCAATAACACATTTGATTATGGTAGGCATCTCACCTGCCAGAGAAAGAAAAGACAGAGGGAGATCTCAATGGGAGCAAGCCACACTGCATTGAAGTATACTACAAAATCCATCAGCTTCTGGGTGTCAGCCGAGACGAGATTCACAATCTATCCAACTGTGCACGTCATCCTTGCTGCACTGTTTATCACCAGAGACTACACACAGACACACAAACAAAATCAGTTTGCCTTTTTAGACATTTGGTTACGAGCTCAGGAAGTCTGAACGTGACATATTGACCATATGTTACCATAATTATAACTATATAGGTGGTGTTAATGTTAAATTTGGAGGCAAGGTCTGGCCGGAAATGGCTTGTCTACAAACTGCTACAGCTATTCTTAGTCCTACAATGTAGGTGTGCTTTCACGCCAGTTTAGGTATAAATTTAGGCATGTGTTTACTGTGTCTGACACAAAAAATGGAGTCAGATATAAAGCTATGACTACATTATAGTAAATGTCAATGGCTAGTGAACAGACCTTCCTTTAGACGAGGCCCATGACAGCGGTCTTGACTCTCATGCCCACAGTAAAGCACGCATACATGTACTGGTGGTTAAACAGGGATTGCATACAGGAGAGGAGAAACATGAGTGTGGCGTAGAAATATCCTTTCCACAGTGGCGCGTTCTCCTCCCTCATAAAGCCCAAGAGCAGACTATGGGGATAGAAAGAGAGAAAGAACACAGCTTTTAGGTTGAAAATGTTTCAAGATGCCTAAGGTTCTCGAATCACAACTATGTATAGATGTTTTCTATTAGTAAACACTTGGCACAGCTTTGTGGCCACCATGGCACAGCTTTGTCACTTTTAATGGAGAAAACCCGTCATTCATTTTTATTTAATAATGCAGCAAATTCAAGCACAGTATCAGCGTTAATGCTGCAAAATTAAAATTTACGAAATTCTATATATGAAACTTTTCTCTACATGATATAAACTCTCAGTCTTCTGAACTCTTAGGAAAAAAAAAGCAACAGGTGTGCAGAGTATGTTTTAATCTAAACCAAGCATCACTGTTTTAGGTAATGTAATGTAATGTTTCAATTCTATTTAAATTTCAATAATGTAATTACAAGTCACACAATCACTTTATTAGTACACCTCCTTGTTTCTATTAGGGTGACGGTGTATTCTCAGCATTGCAGTGATACTGATGTGGTGGTGGTGTGTTATTGTGTGTTGTGAGACACAGCAGTACTGTTGGTGTTTTAAAACACTGTGCACTCTATTAGGCAAATTTACCACATTGCTCCACCTTGAAGATGTAAAGTCAGAGACAGTAGCTCATCTTGTTGCACAGTTTGTCTTAGTGATCGTCTATTCCAACATCAATGATCATTGATTACAGGATGCTGGTGCCTGGACATTTTTTGGTTGGTGGACTATTTTTTGTCGAGCAGTGATACTGAGGTGTTTAAATCCTAAAGTAGCACTGCTGTGTCTAATCCACTCATACCAATACAGCACACACTAACACAACACCAAATCAGTGTTACTGCAGTGCTTAGAATGATCCATCAACTAAATAGGACCTGATCTGTGGGGGCCCTGACCATTTGAAAACAGAGTAAGTGGGACAAATAAAGAGAAACAGATCAACTGCAGTCTGTGATTTATTGTTCTTTGATATGGTAAGTGAAACTGATCAATCAGACAGTGAGTGCAAGTAGGTGACCTTAATTATTTCTCAATGCATAATGCTGTACAGGCACAACAGGGGGTGCTGCAGTCCTGTTAGGCAAAATGTAAGTTTTACAATCCAGAATTCCAGAAGTTCATTGCAAAAAAGCTCACAATCAAATGAATGCATTTACACTCAGCACGACAGCTTGTTATATTTGGTTCAATTAGATTCAAACTCAGACAACAACTTAGCTTTCTGTCTGGAAATAAAGCTTAGTTAGTGCTACCTAATTCAGAGACGCAATTACTTAAGGTCAAAGCTGGTCTTAAAGCAATGTATAAAGGGTAATGTTTATTGCCAGTTCACTGCTGGCTGTCTCGTACTTCTGTTTGGCTGACTGATTCTTCCCACCACGGTTGCTTTTCAACCACGACCTCAGTAGTTCCGCTTTAGCCTCAGTGAAGCAGACGTGTCTGTGCCGGGCACAGTACTGCGGTGACTGGTTCTGACCAGCTTTCAGACTTTAAACCATAATTGCTCCTTTGTGGGCATAAACAACCCAATCTCTGTCTGGCTAGGCTGACGTCGGTCAACGGAGCACCTGTTACAAACTATGACTTCCTGTTTTTCAGAGATATCATGAACCCTACAGTGGACCCTGAAAACATTTAGGAAGCATGCTGAACCCTCATAAGCTTACTTCAACGTTTGTATGTATTTGAATGAAGATGTTTTCTTGCTCTGTAACTTTCTACTGAATGTTAAAAAGTTTAAGAAGCAGCAAAGCCAGCTTGCGTTAGTTTCAGAGCACCTTACCTGAGGACTTGCGGAACAGCAAACATGAAGGCATCGTGGACCATTAGACACAGCGTTCCGGAC
>JAYJMA010123980.1:0-31772 GCA_036873895.1 Parotocinclus cabessadecuia
ATATACATACACTGGAGAGAACCATGTATGAACACTTGATTTTTTTTCAGAAGTAATGATCAATGTAGAGTACAAGGATTTTTTGTAAGGGGTACATCATGCCACTAGAACAGTGTTGTACAAAATAATATCAACATAAAATGTTTATTTTTCCGAAAATGTGATGATCGTAATTAGAGAACAGTAATGACTGTAGCACAAAGAAAGTAGGCAGTGTACAGGCCTTTGCTTTGAATGACTTCAGCACATCTGCGGCCACAGGACATCACTAGTCGCTCACACTGCTCTGGTGTGATTTTGGTCCACTCTTCTTCCAGTCTCTATCACAGTTCTGTGACTGGGTTTCTTGCCCATAACTTTGTCACCAAAAATTTTCCAGAGGTTTTCTATTGGGTTTAGATCAGGACTCTGGGCTGGCCATTTCACTGTGTCAATGTTTTCAGTTTCAAGGAATTGCTTTACCCGTTTTGTGACAGGGGGCATTGTCCTGCATGAAAATTGCTCGCTGATTGAGTGCGTTTTTATTTGTTTTTCAGAGTATTGTACCTTTTAGTGTGAAGAACTCCTCATGGATCCTAAAAAGCTTAACTTGTTAGGGCAAGCCGAGAGAAAAACATAATTTGAATGCTCCATAACACAGGCTGCTAACCCTGCTAACAGCTTTGCTATGCACAAGAGATGTTGTAAATCTGATTGCAGCAATCAGTTTCTAAGTCAATTCTGGTCTTCTTTGATATTCTACATGACCACCTTCCTATTGGGGGGAAAAAAAAACTTGGCCTGGATGACTTTTGAATTGCACTGTAGAGATTTCTCAGTTATTGCAACAATTGTTCCCTTATGTTTAAAGCCAGTTGGCCGTTACCTTCTGATGATTTACGCCATTTACACTTCTACATTCCCTACTATTCTCATTGCTTTGCCTCAGAGGGTAAATCATCCGCAATAAAATCAGGTTTGCTATGTGGACAATTTAAAATGAGCATTTTTTTTCCCCCTCTCTCTCCACCAGTGTACCCTCCTCATCCTCATACATTTGAAGAAGAATGGGAGGCCAAGCAATTAAAGAGGATGCTAGACATGAGAGTAAACCCAGTGGAGGGATTCTCTTCCAAGTGGGACTATGAGAAGGGCAAATGGAAGTAAATTCTAGAGATCCAGCCAGATTTCTGCCATGTGACTACTCCATCCTGTGGAAAGTTGTTACTTATTACTTTCTGGTGAGAAAGTAAGTGTTGAGTTCAAGGATCATTCGGTTTGCCTCTGACAGTTGTTCATAATAAATATTGTAACATGATATGCCCTGGGTCTTTCATTACTGCGGTTCATATTAATTTTACAATTCACAAATGTGTTTAGAAACACCTGGGCCAAATGAAGTCAAATCCAACAGTAGGGTTGGGTTATTGTTCACCATTAGTGCTTTGACAGTTGTTGGTCAGTTGGACAACGTGGTGTATAAGATCTTGTTGAAAAAATGGACTTTTAACTAGAAGATTCAGAGTTCAAATCCCACCTCTGTCTGTCATTGTTGGGTCTTTAAGGAAATCCCTTCAACCATGATAGCTTAGACTGTACCTGTTGAGTTGAAAGTTGCTCTGGATAAAGGTATCTGCTAATTGACCTACATGTAAAAGTATATGTATACTGCTCACAAATGAGGGGGTATTTCACTATGGGAGATTTTATTTTGAAATGTCCCCTAATTTTTGTGAGCAGTATATAAAACACAATTGTTATTATTGGCCAGCCAATTAGTGGGCTAAAGGACACTGGTGGAATCCTTACCTGCCATGATTGGTGTTCTCTCATTTTCCCATTTTGTACCATGCACAATTCTTCACTCATACTCTCTCTAGCTATGATGTTTCCAACCTTAACACACACATGCAATGACCACAAGTGCCGCTTGGATCTAGTGGGTTAAAATTGGTCTTTATTCACTTTATTATCAGACAATAAAAAAAGTCCTAAGACATAAAACAATCCATTCAAGGGACGGTGCTGTTTAAATAAAGCCAAAGTCTTAAAAAAATAGTTTTTTTTTCTTTCTACTTTTCAGGTGAACTTGTCTACTTACAAACACAATGAGTAACAAAACACCTCAAATAAATGGAGTTTAAGGCCATAGGAAAGAACACTATGCACTTACACTTACTATGCAAATATCATAAATAATATTTTCAAATCATTCCAGAGATTTTAAATATTTGCACTATGCAATTCTGCTACTCTAAACGTCATTTAAGTTAACTAGTTTTACAACTAGTGCTGAGGCTGGTCATTTTCACTTCGCCAAGCTATTCTCTTACTATCACTGCACAACACTCGGTCAGTTTTGCAGTAAACACACAGCATGCAAGCAGCAAAATTGTTTATGGTATTCAGTGTGTTGGTTTCTACAGAGCAGCTGGAATATACAGTATCCTCCACAATTATCGGCAACCCTAACGGATAAGTCATTCACTTTTTGGTGAATCAGTGTAGTATTGCACTGATGAAATGAAAAACAATCCAACATTTAATTAAAGTAAATCTAGTCTGAGAAAAAAAAAAAACAAGTTTCAATTAATTATTCTAACAAAACAATGTGCCATAATTATCGGCACTCCTGCATTTATACGTTGCACAACCTCCCTGAGATTAGGAAACAGGACTTCTATACTGCTCACCCAAATCAAGGGGTTTTTCATTAATATATTGATATATCATTAACTTGTGTGAGCAGTGTATAACATCTTAAGGTTGGGATATAGAGGAGGGGATTGGAGATGTTTACAGGGAACATTTACACAGTATCTCTTGTTCACTCTCCCCTATAGCTAACCTAACAGGGTTTAGACCAAGTGGCAGAAAATGTATTTAGTTTTCAGTAAACCATTTTTATGGTTTGTATTTTCTATTTTGAATCACTTTGCTGCTGGAAAGTGACAGGGTGACCCATTTTTATTTCTTGACTAGGGTTATGAGTGAAAATGTCCTGGTATTTCATAATGCGGCGTTCCCTAGCTATGTATCCAGAGCCTTTGGAGGAAAAAAATGGTCCCAAAACATCCGTAGACACTTTACCATACCCTTCAGTGGGAATCGGCTTCCTTTCAGTGTAGTCATTCTTTTTACATCAATCCCACCGTGAGCATGTTTAATAAAAAATATTTTTCTTATGTCTGACCGTAGAACATGTTTTTTATTTTTACTTCAGATTAAATTTACTTCGAAAGGTTTGAATTATTTCCCATTTTCAGTGTGAAATAAGTTGAATTTACCAAAGAGGAATTTCTTTTAACCATTTTACTCATCTTTCCCAAGGGTGCCAATAATTGTGTAGGAAACTGCACACTTTAGGGGCATTTGCAGATGTTTCCATAACTGTGTACTTCACATATCCTGTCAGAATGAAGAGAGACTTTGAATTCAGGTGGGTTATCAAGCAAAATATACATCATAAGTCATTGCTAATAAGTGATGTTAAATAAATAACTATTGATTTATATAGATATGCCAAAATGAATATGATTTTCTAGGCTGTTTTACATGGCACACAAAGACTACATCCCAAATGGAACCTTAGTATGGAATGTTTCAAATTACATATGGCGAGAACGCAATTGTAGTCCCTACGTAGTGCAACTATGAAATGCACAGGGACATTAGCGATATCAGACAGACAACATATTACACACTGTGTTTCACTTGAATTAAGTGAGTTTTGAAGCTTATTAAACACTTGAAGAAGGGTCTGGCTGCATGAACGTCTCTAAGGCGGGAGCAGCAGATAGCCACAATGAGTGACAAGCAGCTTTAGCCGCCATGACAGCAAAAGCGACTACAATTACACACAGCAGTGAAGACGAAGACACGTGGGCGATGACATGCTAGATTCAAAAGAGCGGTACAAGTTTTATTTCATGATATGGCCTACAATGCTTATATGGGTAAACAATTTGTATGCATTTTACTTGTATAACTACAAATGTCACAATTTTGACCTTACTGTACTGGTCTGAACATCAACCTGTAAGCTACCCTACTAAGCAATATGATAAGTGTATAGTATATAATGGTGGTGTACTGCATTACATAATGATTACTATGGTATTAAGTACAGTTTCGGAAATATCAATTAATTTGGAGCCGAGTACAGAAATTGGTGGACTTTCAATCAAATTCGACACCCCATAAATTCAAATACAAACTACAATGCAATATACTTATTATTCCTCCTAAATTTATATGACAAAGGCAAACTTGCTTGCTGGGAAGCAAGGAACCTGTCATTTGGAAACATTCAATTTCAAGCTAAATTGTTTGCTCTCAATTATTCCTTAATAACCACCAAACTGTGTTAAGGAAGGAATTCATGTGCTTCAGTTCTTATTACGGGATCAACGTTCAGTCAGTGTGGGTGGACGACTTGATTTCATTCTTTAAATATTGCGGAATCTGCAATTTATGCACAAGTTTGAATATTTCGTTTTTAAATGTGTGCTTTAATAGAAGATTTACAACAAAGGAATCATGTGTGGTGATATGATTAAAAAGTACATGAACATGTTTAGATGGGTTTCTTTTGAACCACAAAATAAGTGTGACAGTTTGATGCAAGTTTAGGTGTGGGGGTGACAAACCAGGCCACATAATCAAAAACTATCAGCAAAATGATTTTTGATATCAGCATTATTTTATGATCATATAAAGGTGACAACTCCATAGATGAGTAACAACTACTTTCTATAGTACATTATGAGTAGGGTTGGGTATAGTTTGCAGCTCAATCAGTTCCAATTCAGTTGATCGAGTCGACTTAGAGTTACGAATCCACAATGGTGAAAAAAAAAAATGCACCAAATGTTTAGACGTAGAATAAAATAATCTTTTTTTCCAACTTCAAATGTAACAACTTTGAAAATGAAGAATTTTCTTGTAAACCTTGCAATTTATACATACACTGCTCGCAAACATTAGGGCATTCATTGTTGTGTATTTCATTTTGAAGTATCCCCTAATTTTTGTGAGCAGTTTGTGTGTATGTGTATATATATAAATAAAATGACTGCGCCTAGGTCACTACTAAAGCAGTGACCTAGGAACACCAAACCTCTCTAAAGTACTGAGTAATGAATACTCTAATGCTGAAATGATGCCACGGGGAAAGTAATACTTTTTAAAGTCTTTTACTTATAGTTTTAAATGGGAAGAAGCTTAATGTAAAGCCGACTACTGTCCTTTTAAATCACAGGTTCATCATTTCAGCATTAGACTGTACTTATCAGCAGTAATAACTCACATTTTGTTTTCGTAGGGCATTGTTATAAGACATTAAACCAGGTTAAGCTTTGTTCACGTTACAGATATAGACATCCCCAGCTAATGCAGCAGTTGTTGTGCAGATGTGCAGCCGTCTTTGATGAACAGATGAACTTTCCGCACATAGCACATTTAGCCTTTCATTTCTCCCAAAGTGAAACTTGAGCGCTACTGTTCTTGTGGAGTATTTCAAAACTAAATTATGTACTTGATCCAGTAAAGTGATGCATTTTACAGATGTATTACTAATCACAGCGTGTATTTGAAGCCTACAATGCGTTAGTAAGAACCAATAAGTGAAATCAAAACAACTTGGGTTGGTTCTCGAAACATGGTTCCAATCAGGCACCTGTTTAAAAAAAAAAAAAAAAAAAAAACTATGTCCATCTATGCTTTTCTTTAACTATTCTGGGTAACAGCAGTTTCAAGACGTTAACCAACACATTCTCAATCTCATTATTGAGAAGCTGATTGGAGGATAAGTTTCATTTATCAGTCATTATGTAGAGTGACAGATGCAGCAATTTGCTAGCCCACCACCATGGTGACTCTGGTTTGAGTCCTACCAGTACCTTCTGGCTATGTTGAGCATCACAAAGGAATGACTTGCTGGATGCAGGTGTATCATTCCCTGGTGCTACAATAGTGACACCTACCCAGCCCTGTGATACACTGGAGCCCTGATTCAGTGCCCCCATGTTCCCTGTGAATTCTAGGATCCTAACGAGGATGTTCATAGTTCAAACTTTGTATTGGAGAGACAGCAAGAGTGATAGAATATTCTAAATCTAAAATGGGGCTTCAGTGATATGAGATGAGGACGTACACTTCAAACAAACAAACAAACAAACGCGCGCGCACACACGCACTCACACACGAAACAATGGCAGATAAGTTAATTATGACTAATCAAGCTACCTAAACTGTACTTAATTATGCATATAAATCCAGCTCAGACTGTTGAAGCTGAACATCATAAATCACCAGGACCACACAAGACACCAGAGAATCTTGTGGCAACATGGTTTAATCTAAATTCTGACTAGTAAATGTTTACATATTACGCAGTGCAAGGTGGCAATAAGCACGGAGAGAACCATGCCTCCTTGATCTCTGCTGACAATACTCCCAATGGATTAAGCAGTTTAAAACAAAAACAAACAAAGAAATAAACAAAAAAAAAAAAACCTCAGGAGTTCTTCGAGCAAAACAGGCTCGCTCCCTGGATTGAGGGAGCACTTGGTTTTAGTACTTATCGTCATACGTAGACCGTCTGGGCAGTTTTCTGGACATTAAACATAGTCCAGAACTAAACTAGAAGTTTCTCACTGACCACGAACAACTTATTTGAAACACTCAGGTTTGTGAGTAACGATCAACATAAGCAGTTTTAGCCACCCACCGCCCCCTGGTGGTGTCAGATGATACAGGGCCACGTATTCAGACATGATCTGGGAGGCGTGTGTGGAACTAGGAACATGCAGTGCAGAGTATGAACGTGTATCCCTAGTTTGTTTTACAAGTCTCTGAAAACGCAAAACCCTGTTAGTAGGTGCTTTTCTGAAGAGATCTGAATCACTGCTACTTGCCATCATCTTTCAAAAATAAAACAATATCGTAGAATCTTATAAGACTGGACATTACACAGTAAGGAATTTATCCGTTTGGTCAAACATCTGAGAATAAGTCAGTTCTCTTTAAAACAATAAGATGTGACTTGAGAAGCGGCATGTCTTGTAGCACAGACCAAAATGACTGGTCTGGACCTAGTAGCAAGAAAAAATTACCTTCCATCACTTCTCAGTTGGATACATGACATTTACAGTTGTGCTTGGGTCACACACACAGACCACAGTGCAGTGTGGGAGGGAGGGGTGTAAACATGACTATTCTTGGCAAAGAAAACAAAAACTACAAAACAACTTTACGATGCTCCAAGTTCCTTCATGTTGAGCGGAGGTCTATACTGGGAGTTGGGCTGTGTCTTCAGTAATCCTCACAGGCGCTTCTTAGCGATGAGCGAGCCCAACAAGATTCCCGTGAACAGGGTTATCCCTACCACCAGCCACTTCTTGAATTTGTCCTGTGACCTTCTGCTCTTTGCTGCCATATCTTTTCCGAAGATCTCGGCAAAGCGGTCCTGCAAAGAGAAGAACTTGTTAGAAAAAGGATTTAAAAAAAGCCTCTGGGAAAGGGAGTTAGAGATTTAAGCTGCATTAGAACTCACACTGTGTGCTAGGGCTGTAACGGTACGATTCGTTTCACAATATTGAGATAATAAGTCAATTTTTTTTTTCTGAAACGTAAACAATGCAGAACCATGCACAAAGTTTTTAAACAGAAAAAATATTTAATCCAATGCTATTCAAATAAATTAATAGTAAATAATCAATATATTCAATAATCAAGTGTAAAATATTTACAATTAAAAAGAATTCTTTTCTTGTACTTTCTTTGTCTAAAAAGATTACACAAAAAGATTTTTTTTTAATCTGCTGCAATAAGAAAGGAGTTTTGAGTATGAAATGAGTAAGACAGAATGGCACCCTGTGTTAAAAATGAAATTGCATTAGACAATAATAAACAGAACATCGACAATCCCTGGGATGCACATCATGACATTGTTGCATCGTGACACAAGCTTGGTACCTGTTAGTGTGTGTATCAGATTGGTAACAGACTGTAAAGCACAATCAATATTCATTTTTCCATTCCGCTTTGTGATAATTTGTGCCAAAAGATAATGTGTTAAAACCATCATTAAATTGCACCCTTTGAAGGGCCCCTAGTTATGGGCTCTATCCAAAATGGTCACCTATTCATTACATTCTACATGCTGCATCAAATCAGCCTTAACATTAAAATCTTCTCCTCGTTTCAACTCTCATTGTCTACTTTATCAGCTCCATGTACCATACCACAAGTGCACTTTGCAGTTGTACAATCACAAGGTGTAGTCAATTTGCTGCTCTAAATGCTTCATTAGCCCCTTCCATCCTTCTCTTAAACAGTCAGGACCCCATATTATTCAGGCACTGAATCAGCCTACAAACTGCAATGATGTGGTGGTGACTTGGTGTGTTGTGCTGGCATGAGCGAATCGGACAACAGTTCTGCCGGAGCTATTAAACACTGTGTCACTGCAGGACTGAGAATAGTCCACCAACTAAAATTAGAAAGCCAACATCATCCTGCGGGCAGTGTTTTCTTCGCTGATGAAGGGCTCCAGGATGACAAACTGCGCATCCAAAAATGGTCTCTCTGTAACATTACCATCTAAAAAAAGGTGGCTCAACAAGGTAACAGTAGACAGTGAGCGTCTGATGTCTGCTTTTGTTTAACAATTAAACAAATAAGCACTGGGTTGGGGTGACTACCTAAATTATTAACACAATTATTCCCATTTAAAAACACCCACATTGAAAGTGTTAAGAAATGGGCATGTCAGTCAAATACCTGTATATGAATACTAAAAAAAAAAAAAAAACACACTCTTTTTATTAGATATTTTACTAAAAACAATTACTGTTGTGGTATATTTCAATAATGGATTTAACAGGGTTGTTTTTCACAGACTTGTAAAATGTAGGTATTTTGAATAAAATGCAACATGAATGAACAGCATTAAGAATTTTATAATAAAACAGCATCTTCACTCTCAATATTACTTTGTTAATTACCAGGATGGTTTCCTCTTTAAACGCACCCTTGATGTGTAATGGATACATGATGTCATACCCTTAAAGAACTATCAAGGCTGAGTTTCCTAAAAGCAACCAAACACAAAGACCATTGTTAGTTGTACAAGAAACCTTACACTAAAACACCCGACTAGGTAAGACGCTTAACTTTTCGTTGTTTATTTACTTTCAGTTTCTAGACCCTGAGCAGTTTGGGCTTGATGGGCTTGATAAGAACTGATCTGTCTCATGATCTCACCATTTCCTTTGGTAAGACTGCCATAGAGTAATGTGCGAGAATGGCTGTGATGACACAATCACATCATTATAGGAGGCCAGGTACCAACCAAAAACTACTGATGACATAGTAACCCAGTGAGTGGATATAAAGATACTGGTTCTTTCAGGAACATTCTTGTGGTGGTGACGAAACCACAGGCGTACAGGCGCCCACGCACATACTCCTCTGTCCAATCGCAGTTTCTGCACGGAGGTTATTACAACCAATAACACAGCTGCTTTTCTGACCTGCCCAAAACAAGCATGTGTCTGAGAACGCTCCCTTCTTCCAAAAAAGATTCTTTAGAGCACAGCAGGTGGCGCACAACCCTAACACTGTTTTACAAGCGTACCTAAACTCATTTCACAGCAGAATCCTATGGCAACCAGTTGTATTCTGTGTAGGGGATTTTAGGCCTTTTGCTGTAACCTGTTTACAACGAAAATATCAAACAACGTGGAGTATGTTCACTGATGAACTAAGCTTCAGCTAAGCAGAGTTAAAAAAAAAACCCAAAATATAACCAAAAACAAAAATCAAAACAAGAATTCAGCCTCGTCTGTAACCTAGAAATGTCTGTTGTTTTTAATCAGTGTTACACATTCTGTTTCTCATCATCCTAAGTATTCATATGATAATATATAGTCTTCTGAACTAAAATATTTGAAGCATGTAACCCAGAGTTCAACACACATGCTTAAGTCAAACAAAATGACATCATCCTCTAGAGAATTTCACCCTATATCAGGTGTATCAGAACTGGCTTCATATCAGACAGAAACATGCACCTCCTGCTATGATGAATCTGTCAGAAACCATAAATGGCTAACTGATATCCGATTGTGCTGAATCAGGATGAATACAAGTCCTTGTAATGGAGTTACAGCTGTAACTGGTCTGGTTCCAGGACTGTATTACAAAAGGTTACTGAAAAAGACACTGGATTAGTACTGCAAATATATGTGGACTAAGCCTGATGTAATTTGTGTTCAACAAAACACATCACAGATTAAAACAGCTTCTAGCTGTACTTTCAGCCTATTCTATACAAACCAAGTAGGCCATGTCCAATGACCACATGCACTTCATTTTTCTTTGTACTGAGAAAAGAAAAACCCACCAACGGTGTTTACGTGCAGCCTACTAATCTGAAATAAATTCCCATAATAGCACATTGGGAATAGATGAGGTCCATGTATACATCAAGAGGAACAATGCAGTTTGATTAATACTATGCTGAAATACATTTCTATCCTTGGGTGGGTGATGCGTTAAACAAGCTGTCAAACAGAAAACAATACCTATGTAGATTCTATTCTAATCCATGACGTATCCAGCCAACTATACTAGTACCTTCTGTGCATGTGCCTCTCAACTCACGCTTGTCCAATTCAATATAAAAACCTTACAGGATGTAAATTCCAATAAGAGTAGTTTCATTCGAACTGACAATGTCCGCATGTACACTTAGTCACTGACTTAATTAAAACAGAGGTCCATGGGCTGTTGTCCAAGGTACGCAAACACAAATCACTACACTTAAGCAACAGATTTAGGATGACAGCGAAGCAATACATTATTCACTGATTTATGTTCAGTAATGACTTTATGGTGACTTGATGGCGAGTGTTGATGTGGGCCAGGAGTCTAACAGAAAATTCTATGAGCAGATCAAAATTACACTCTGGACATTGACATACATGCACCCCTTAAGGCAATTTAGAGTAGCTAAGCTACCTTGTGGAATGCTTTGGGATGTGGTAGCATGCTTTTCCGGTCAGTAAAATGTAAATCTAGACTAGCCATGGTTTGGTCGTTGCATTTTGAATGGGGACGTTGTGCTGCATGTTAGAAACTTGTGACAGACCTGTTCAGTGAAATCCATTTTATGGCAAACGTTCGTGTATAGAGATTGTGTGACTGAATTTATACGATTTGGAAATGGGTGTGACTGGAAATAAAAGCTATACAACTACACACTTCATTAGGCACACCACCTTGTTTCTATAATCACTGTCCAGGTTATCAGTTCCACTTACCATATAGATGCACTTTGTAGTTCTACAATTTTAGACTGTAGCACATTTTTTTCTTTGCATACTTTGTTAACCCCCTTTACTCTGTTCTATAATGGTCAGGACCAGAACAAATAAGGTACTATTGTAGCGGCTGGGAATTTTTACTGAGTTGTTTAAAAAAACTCTAGCAGCACTGCGTCTGATCCACTCACACCAGCACAAACACCAACACCACCACCACATCAGTATCACTACAGTGCTGAGAACGATCCACCACCCAAATAGTACCTGATCTGTGGTGGTGCTGTGAAGGGCCCTGACCAGTACAGAACAGAGAGGACTAACAAAATGTTGCGATACGGATGGCCCGCCTTCTGTTATTGTAGAACTATGTGCTTGTGTGTGCCATGATGGATTCTTACAAAAGCTTGTGCTTAGAACGAAAGAGAAATACAGTGTGGAAACATAACGCAGTGGTGTAGAATAAATGAAAGTAAAATGGGCACAACCTTGTTACCAAGGCTATGTAACATAAGCCTACACGTGTGTACTTACAGAACATGTGTGTCCATTCTTTATGCCTTAGTTCAGTCAAACTTGAACTCTAATTTAATGCACAGTACATTCAAGACGGAGGTTTCTGCAATTGACAATGGAGTTCACTTGTGTAGACAATGTCCATCAGTAGTCATATAAGAGTAATAGATGTTTCTAACTGTAACACTGTTAGTTGCCCTGAAATGCCATTACCGATTAAATTAAATTCATGTTGTTACTGTCATTCTACTTCTTCTTTTGGCTACTCCTGTTAGGGGATGCCTCAGTGAATCTAATCTGCATTTGATACGCCCCTTAGGTGTCACAACTTACATTTCCTGCCCCCCCAACCAACCTAAACACGTCTTCGAATGTAGGAGGATACTGAAGTACCCAGAGTGGACACAGGGGGATCATGCAAACAGAGTGAATCTCAAACAGGACATGGGGATCAGTGGCGCTGTACTAGGCTGCGAGTTCCTAAACTGCTGTTGCCATTATCATGTTAAACCTATTAACCACTATGTAGCCTACTCGTGATACTCAAGTAACCCACAATGGATTTACGTTTGAACTCGAGTATTTTTCTCATGTCTTACTACAACACAGAGTATCTGGTCCTACAAAAGTGCTGTGATGAGCACGTACTAAAAGACACTGAATTTGGGGATACACGTACGCTCTAGGACAGAATAACAAAAGCTGGACCTCATTTTTGAAAACAGAATAGTGGATGAAGAAGAAGTGGACTATAAAAAACGAAAGGGAGAGAGCATCATGTGTTTTAAGAGAACCGAGAAACACAGAATTTCTTTGGAAATGACGGCAAGAGGGAGTGGTGGCTAAGGACATAAGTGTGGCGGGGCCTGATAACAGACAGATGAAAAGTCAGAGGCGTGAGAGCCCCTTTGGTTATCAGAACCAAAGATGCAAAAATATATGGCCTCGCAAAAGCACACGTAGCTAGAAGATTTAAAAACATCACACTCACAAACATACCGCCAACACAATCACCATACATTAATAACACAGAGCAAAGTCATGCACATCATGTGCTTCAGCTCAAAAACAATAACCATCCCATTCTGACATTCCTGCAGGCTGATCTATTGCAAAGCAAACACTAATGTGTGCTCTTCTTAGCAACAGCCCAACTCTAAGCTTTGAGGTGAAGAGTATGGTTACACGTAGCTGCTGAACACACCACATGACTCTTCTGAATCAGCTGCTTCATAAACATTTCATATATTGACAGGAATGAAGCAAACCTGTGTAATGTACAATAGTCTCACACACCCTTAGGCATGAGCACATTACGTAACTTGCATTCTTCATACCGTAGGAACACTTACGTGAGAGGGTATGGTGAGAAAAAGAGAAAAAAAGATTACAAATCAGTGGCATGCCAAGACTTGTCTCAAAATGAAGATCGTAGTAGGAGTGCATCATCCACTTCTAAAGTACAGAGTGAAGCCCTTTAGCACTGATACCATGTATAGTAGTTAACTAGTGTTTATTCACAGTGGCTGAAACTAAAAGCATGCATGTACACAACTGCTTTGTAATTTAAATATCTAGAATCTAATCCAATCACATGGCAGCAACCTGATGCACTTATTCATGTAGACCTACTGATGTTTAAACAAAGCACCAGAATTGGGAATAAATGTGATTTACTGCAAGTGATCATGGCTGTTGATGTTAGGTGGTCTAGCCTGGGTGTTTTCATTTCACACACCGCCATCTATAGGGTTTACAGATAGTGGTCTGAAAAGGGAAAATATTCAGCGAGAACACACCGGGTGCCACATAGGCTCACTACAACAGAACCATAAGGATTGGTAAAATGTCGCCTGGTGTGATGAGCCTCAATCTAGAATATGGCATAAACATAACATGAAAGTACACATCCTGCCTTTTCTCCTATCACCGGTTCAGGCTGTTGTTGGTGTAATGATGTGGAAAATACTTTTTGGCACACTTTGAAAGCCCCCTTAATACAAAGTGTGCATAAATCCCACAGCCTACCTAGAGTACTAGGTACTGTTGCTGATCATGTCCATCTCATTATAACCAGTGGAGCACCTTCTGTTGGCTACCTTCCACAGTGCCATGTCACAAAGCTCAATTTATCTCAAACTGGTTTGTTTCATATGACAAGGAATTCACTGTACTCCAGTGGTATGCACATTCACCAGAATTCATCTCAATACAGCACATTTGGTATGTAACATTTGTGAAGATTCATTCATATCATGGTTAAATAATGGTGAAGAGCAATAAAAACTGAAATGCCTCCAAAAAAACCATCATGGCATGGCATGCTAAAGGAAACAACGGAACAATAATTTAAATATCACTTCGACCTATTTAAACTAATCACAGTATTTGATGACGTCAATTAATGACTGAAGCCCAACAAACTGAACACAGGAAGCTCTTAAATAAAAGAAAATTGCTCTGCACAGCTTATAGTTTAACTGGCTTTTTTTAACCAATATTTGTATTTCTGCTGTTAAAAAACAAATGTCAGTTTCCATTTTCTGGACACTCCAAATAATAATTATTGCATAATCACAAATATATGTGCACAAACTTTGAACAAAATACTGCACTGCAAACAACATTTTGGGTACACTCGTTCAAATGCTGGTTATAATATTTAGTATAATTTCTGGCATAATTTTTAGAAGGGGCTTCCTTCTGGGACGACGGCCATGCAGACCAATTTGATACAGTGTGCAGTGTATGGCCACTGACAGGCTGACCCCCCTCCCTTTAACCTCTGCAGCAATGCCAGCAGCACACCTACATCTATTATCAAAAGCCAGCATCTGGATATGACCCTGAGCACGTTCACTTAACTTCTTTGTTTGACCATAGCGAGGTCTGTTCTGAGTCGAACCTGTCCTGTTAAACCACTATGTTCTCGGCCTAGGACATCTTTATGTAGAGCAACAATTCTTTTTTTCAGATCCTCAGAGGGTTCTTTGCCAGGAAGTACCATGTTGAACTTCCAGTGACCAGTATGAGAGTGTGAGAGTAAGAACACCATATTTAACACACCTGCTCCCCATTCACACCTGAAACCTTGTAACACTAACGAGTCACATGATATCGATGAGAAAACATGGCTAATTGGATGCAATTTGGCCATTTTAACGTAGGTGTGTACTCACTTTTGCTACCAGCGGTTTAAACATTAAAGGCTGGGTGTTTTTGTTATTTTGAGGGCACAGCAAATTTACACTGTTATACAAGCTTTACATTAGTTTACATTCGAGATACTGTAGGTGCAACCCTGTACTATTAAGGTACACCCAATAAAGTGGCCAGTGAGTGTGTGAACGCTGAACGCACACCCATAGATTAGTGTACAGCAGGTTAGGTTGTGGCTTAACATGGGTTGCAATAAGAAGGAACAATTATGGGTTACAAGTCATAAGGTTGCTTAGTAGGTTCACACCTGAATGACATAACTACGCATTTACCCTGTAATGCATGTCTCTGTCTCGCATTCTGTTGTGTGCCTTTAAAAGACAATATAAAGACACACGGCTGATATGTGTGTCCAGGTTTAAGTTATTAATCCTGTCTACATAGGAAGTGGTAACAATGTTGCTTTGACATTTACTGTTATGTGACATTCGCGTTACTGAGATACTGTGAAGTTCTTGAAAGTTTAATACGCGTTTCACTGGAATTGACCCAACAACAGACAATGTTACACAAGACACCAGTTTAAATGACAGGCCCAGAAAATACACTGGACTCCGCTGAGCCAAGTCACTAAAACATGCTCAAGTGCTCTACATATTGCACAACCCCGTAACTCATGTGTGAAAGGGAAACACAAACTATTACTCATGAGCAATCCTAATACATCACTCACTCATCCCATTTAAAGCCCCCTCTGTGCATTTCTGTACGTTGACTGATCGCAGTCCTTTAGGTATGTGCCTAAACATGTCTCCAGCAATACTAACATTAACGTCAGAGCCTTCCTCACTGACATCCACGCCCACACACGCCAATCCTTATCACAAACAAACTTTAACCACCACAGGTTACACATTCCATAGGAAGTATATGAGTGAATGGCACATAAGAACATATAATTTTTAATCTGTTAGACCTTTGATTATCTTTTAAAACCCACAGGATGAAGGGTGTGCCTCTGAAATGTTCCACAGGGACAATGGCTGCCAGGTAGCAATGTATTTTAAGAAGACAAAAAGGGGTTCAGAGCAGAGCCAAAAAACACAGGGACCTCACGGATGACTTGCTGTGCCGTGAGCAGATTTGGAGCCGTTTTTCAGGGGTTGGTCTAGGGTCTTTGGAGCATTAAGATTATTTTTTTTCTACAACTAGAGACCAAGACATTTTGGACAAAGTAAGGTCCATAAAGGCATAGTTGGTGTATGATGTGGAAGAACTTAACAGTTCTGTCAAGATTGAATGACATTTCAATGTCAAGATTAACCAAGTTAGTAGTTCTCTGATTTGGTTCACAGATTCCTCAAAGCTATTCTGTTCATACAGCAGATGGCATGCCCTAGAAAGTAACATGTATTTTTTATATAAGCCTTAGCCACTTGTTCCTCTGTGTGTTACTTGCACTGTATAGCATACCACAATGCAACATACCCCATAGTCGAGGACACAATACTGCAGCCTATCCCAGAGAACAGAGGGCACAGGCTAAAGCATAACTCTGGATGCAGAGTCAGACTATTGCAGGGCCTTTAGATACCTGTAAGACACCTGACCTGGCCACAAGGCACCACAGACACTTAAACTCTTGCACAGATAACTAAAATGTTCTAACATCACTTCTGCAGCTCAGGTCATTTATTATTTTTCACTTCAATAAATAATAACCTCACAAAACAGGCAAGAGGCATGCACGTTAATATAGAGAAACCAGTTAACCATGTCTTTAGAATGAAAGAAGCATAAAGCAAACCCAGACACGAGAAGGAAACGCAATGCCGACCAGGCAGAGTCTAAGATCGAGATCAAACTGGGGAGCTCTCAGGCAACCACGCTAACCACCTGTGAACTGTAACTGTTTTCGGTCCTTTCTGTGTTCCTATTGTGAGCAAACTTTAAAGAGGACTCATTCTATTTCTGGTTCTCTTTAGAACAGTTCTCAAAGCACCTGTTTGCACCATCACTCAAACACAGCTGTGTTACACTGAATTATGGGTAGTGCATTAATCATTTCATGTTGCCATGGTTTGATTCTGCTCTATTTTTATGAAGTAGATGAAAAGAAAGAACAAAATGCATGCGAAATACCGAAGCTATTTCAAGGGAAAGAAACAATTAACGACGAGCCTGAAGGAGGAACACTACAAAAATTAGGGGATATATTAGTGGGGGAAATATCCCCTGTTTTTGTGAGCAGTATATAAACATGAGAGCTTATTTCTTTTATTTATTTTGCCTTAACCCTAATAGAATGGAGGCTTCTTAAATAAGTGGTAAGTAGTAGACGTGAAGCAAGCAGGTTTGCTGTTATTATTTTCAAACAACTTGCAAGTTGAGACTGTGGTAGCCTAGCGGTTAAGCTACTGGACTCTGGACCTGATGGACCTTAAGCAAAGCCCTTAACTCACAGTTGCTTGAAATGTAAGACTGTATCAGTTGTAAGTCGCTCTGAATAAGGGCGTCTGCTAAATGCTGTAAATGTCAATGTAGCATTTTTAATAAAACAGTGGTGAATTAGTCCTTTGCACAGTTCGTTTAGGTTTTAGACACACGAGAGGTGATTCTGCCAGAATGAGAGCTAGGATGAGAGAACTGTAGTGAATTCGGGACAGTCGCTAGCATTTTGCTGGCAAGTTACGGCTGCTCCCGTTCCCATACAGTGAAGCAAATGAGAAGCAGACTGGGACCATTCTGCTTTCACAATGCATGAATCAAACTGACTATAAAACAAACCACAAACCATCTCCAGAGGTGGTCCGAGTGCAGTTCATGTGTGGGATTGTTTGGAGGGGTCTGGGTTTGTTTAATGTGTTTACATATGTAAATGAAACCATGACTCAGCACTCCAAGTGTAAACATCCTCTTTAGCTACTACAGGTCTTTTGTTACACGCTGCATGAATACGATCACATTAATTTCTTCCCTTCGATTCAGCGTGCCCATACTGGCCTGATAGAGAAGGCATGGTGAAGATTGATAGTTCTCGACAAAAGACACAATTAAAGTTATTGTTTTGACGCTGCACACTCCAAACATTGTTGCAGGAAGATCCAGAGCCTATAGAAAATTAATTGATATTAAATATTCTATCCAGACCACTAAGTATCAAGTAGATTCAACACTGGCTTGCATTTCTGTAAGGCATCTTTAAAAACACCAGCCTTGTTCATTTTTTCTGCCTTAGGTTTTTATTTTTCCTGGTCAAGACACCAAGAGACTACAATAGATCATGCCCATATCCTCAAAACGCACAGCACAATACATTAATAGACGCCCGACACCCTTGCTACAGTTTAAAGGGTAATGAGAAGGAAGACTTCTGATCTAGGCAAGAATTCCATCCTTACATGTTGTCGTATTTAATAAGGTATATTCTCACTTTTGTTTACCAGGCTGTCTGCAGCACAGCCTTTAGAGCCCGTGGGAATACTGAATGCCCACATGACATGTAACGCTGGAGATTATCAGATAATGCAATCATGAGTGTGACTAAGTATTTAATATAAATATGAACAACAACAGTATGATCACTCACGTAAGTGTAGTGCTCACAAATATACTGCTCATAAAAACGTATGAAACGTCCCCTTATTTTTGTGAGCAGTGCATGTCAAATGAAAAGTATTAGGACACCTACCTTCTACATCTACAGGAGCTTTTATGAAGTCCCAAATCTATAGGCATTACTTTGGGGTCGATACTCATATCCTAAATGTTTGTGTGAAGTTTGCTTTCACGAGAGATCGAGAGAACCTGGCTCACAATCTCCTTTCTAGTTCATTTCAAAGGTGTTCAGTGGGGTTGAGGTCAGGTCTCTGTGTGGGCCAGTCAAGTTCTTCCATACCAAAAACTCACCCAACCAAGCCTTTTTATTTTGCATACTGTGGTACAGTCATGGTGGAGTAGAAAATGTAATTCCTTTGTGTTCCTATGAAGTTTAAATCCTACAATTGTCCAAAATGTCTTACGGTTTCCCTTCACTAGAAATAAAGGCCCTAGGCCAACGCCTGAAAAAGAACCCCAGAGCATAATCTCTCCTCCAACAAACTTTAGAGTTTGTTGAAGATAACAGGCAGGCGAAGGCAGGTAACATTCTCCTGGCATTCACCAAAGCTAGACTCATCCCTTAGACTGCCAGATAAAGAAAGGCGACTCCACCTGCCATAGATCATATTTCTACTGCTCCAGAGACCAAATGCTGCATGCTGTCATCACAGTAGTTGTGCCAATGTAAATGGAATTTGGAACTTTTCTGTATGATGCTCGTTGGCATTTGGCAACCCTACTCTGAAGCATGACATGGAGTTGCTGTGGTTCCTCAACACTTCTGTTTTTCAAGACAACCACACAATTAACAGTGGAGTATCTATGGGGGAGGAGATGATTCACAATCTGACCTGTTGCAGTGGTGGCACAATATAACTGTAGCACACTCAAATTGTGAGAACAACCCATTATTTTGCAACTGTTTGTAAATGCATAGATTTGTAAAGGAACATGTTCGCA
Source organism: Parotocinclus cabessadecuia (assembly GCA_036873895.1). Lineage (NCBI taxonomy): Eukaryota > Metazoa > Chordata > Actinopteri > Siluriformes > Loricariidae > Parotocinclus > Parotocinclus cabessadecuia. Next base: position 19,542 of record JAYJMA010123980.1, read on the forward strand.
TGGCTAGGTCCTAGATTTGATACACCTATAGCAAAGGAAGGTTTGAAGGGGTTTTTTCCTTTCCACTGTCGCCCTAGGCTTGCTCGATTTGGGATTGGCCTTTTAAGATAATATATGATATTGTAAAGCTGCTTTGAGACAATGCTCCATTGCAAAAAGAGCTATATAAATACATTTTGAATTGAATTAAAGAAACACCAGAATTTAGTGATTAAGGAGTATGTCCCAACACTTCATGTATTATACATATAGTGTAATACTAAGACATTAGCAGAGTCACAGAACCACAGAGCCAGTCGAGTGATTCATACAGTCTGACTTTCTTCACTATAGGGATGCAGTAATGGACTGAAAACTTCAAATAATTTCATCAGCACTTGCCACATCATCACTGACCCTGACTTCAGAGAAATGACTAAGCACTTCCCTTATTTAGCGGTCACTGACCAGGTCATTTTGCCCAAACAGTAAGCACTGTCAAATGGCTACAGTCTCAGAAAGCAGACGTGTGTAAAGGAAGGCCTTAGTTGAAATTGTGGCACAAGTTCCATTAGGGTTTGTTAATCATTAATGAAAGCTCAACATTTTAAACAACTAAGATCGTAAAACAAAAAAAAAACATCACAGTCCATAAGTGCTATTTAGTGCTCTTTTAAATGCATTATGATTAAGAAAACAAACCGATCTCTATTCCACTTGTTCCCTTGAGCAAGCCCCCCAAACAGCTCAATCTGTGCTGGCAGGAAGGGCAGGACTTCCTGACACTCACTGTGGAATGCTGTTTTCAGAGGAAATCAGCTGATCTCTCAAAAAAAAAAAAAAAAAAAAATCAGCTTTGAAAGAAACCATGACCTAACAAATGCTTAATCCAAGCAATCCTGGCATATCTGGCCTTTTCCACTCAATATGGTGTCACTTTATGCTGAATCATTTGAAAAGCTAGTCTCAGCGATTTATGAAATGAAAGCATGGACAGAAAAGAAAGCTTCAAAATTGTCAATCTCTTCAATCAAAGACCACAGTGGCATAATTATCAGAGATAAATACAGTGATACATAAGCACTGCCTCCCTAAAAAGGTCCATGGCATCACAGTTCATTTCTGACCAAAGACTTCCAGAGAAGGTGCCTAGCACAGGACACTGACATCACACGTAAAAGAATTTCTGATGACATGTCCAATTTCACAAGCAGCCTTGTAATTCAACCGTGGCCACAACCCAAACCTGCAATACTGGTATATATTTATCATCTTTTCTCATTAAGAAACAGTAGCACTAAGGCATGTTAAGCTTTGTGTACAAAGCACATTCTGAGGCAACTCCCCATTGGTATAGTATTCTGGTACTGCTGCACCTAGAGAACATACACCTAGATAACAAGCTAAAGATAGTTTAACAGCCTGGTAGCGTGACTCGATTATACTGAAGTAGACTGCTCGTAACAATTAAGGGATATTTCATCATTCCTTCATTTTTGTGAGCAGTATATATGAACACTGAAGAGAAAAAGTAAATAAATAACAATGAGGTCAAATTGGCAAAAATCCAGAAATATTTGAATCACAAACGTAATGTAAAAATGTTCACAACAGTACGAACACGTTAGTTCATGTTTTGTGGGGGGTGGATTACAAATGATATCAATGGAAGGTTCATTGAAGGAAATTTAAATGCAAGGGAAACTTGCCATACATGGGCTTTCTGGTCGTAAGTTTTTGATTCAATGATAGTGATTCCACTAAAACTTACCAAGTGTGTTTTTGTGCTGGTACTTGCATATCTTGTCAAACTTAACAGCAACTGATTTCTGATACAGTTTGCAGACTGCTGTCTTTTGAGCACCGTCCATCTTATCAAGCCAAATCACCTCCATGTGAATAAGGATGAGCCACATTCAGTAATTACATCTGACAACGTAGACTGTGAGGCTGCTCGTAGAACACTAGCCTAATTTGTAGTGCGTATACTAGTATGCTGCACGCACTAATCACCCAGTGAAAATGTGAACTCTACGCATTCTTTCGACTGTTTTGGCATACTCAATGTCAGCTCACTCACTTTTAAAACAACAATTAAGATATTGCAGATTGTACACATCGCAAACCCCTAGTTCTGACATTCTACAGTGTGTATGAATATGAATAATTGTTCATATTTATTGGCCTATTGTTGGTACAGTAAGTACCAGTGGAGAAGAAGACTGGAACTGAGCACACACCAACCCAAAGCATGTGGCTTTGACAAACACTTTTGAAAAGTGGTTTAAATATTAGATGACAGGATTGAGGATAGGCAGGACAAGTGAGGGATGTCAATATGCAGGGGTATGCGCGGACAATCTGCAATGGAAACACAAATGCTGGGAACTAAGATGGCAGACGTGGAACAATTTCCATATCTTTAATCCTTGTGTGAGGTATCAGTGATTTTGATTATGTGTAATTCAAACAAAGCAAAGCATTCCCATTTTAACCAGCATTATGGCCAGGGTGGCTGGGTGGGTGGGGTGGGGGTTTGGGATGTACACGTTATTTCTTTACCCTAAATAATTAATAGGAAGGTATTGGGACATACCAAAAAACTGCAATGAAACATTGCTTTTATTATTTTAGGTCACATATCTGGAGAGTTGTTTAACTGAAGGGGTTTGTATGTTACTATGGCAATGTGTGTGTGTGTGTGTGTGGGGGGGGGGGGGGGGTTGGCGTTGGGGTATAATATAGGGATTAAAGAGAAGATTAATAAGTCAGGACAGTAGGGTTCAGACACCAATCAGTTCCATGTCTCACTGGAGAGATGTCACAAGCAGCTCCCATTCTGTCAAGCAAACCCCATAAAAGGATTTTGGCTAAAATGACACATTGTCTGAAATGCATACATGCCAGAAAACGCGCATCTAAAATACATATAGCAACCCCAGGGAAGTTTGGCGAGAACCGAACTGCATTAGGTTGTGGATAATGTGGATAAAAGTGTGCAAAGCACCTTGATGCATGACTATTTACCATGCCCACCAAGATCACTGTATGTTACCACCACCTCATTATTACAGCAGCATCAAACCCTTAGCACCATTACATACACCTCGTGTAAATGAAGGGGTCTACAGTAATGTTTGATATTCTGCGATCCTAAACACACCTTGAAGCTGTGCAAGCAATATGTTGACAGAAAGGACAGAATGCAATGTGTAATGTCAGTGACCCAATACAAACACAATTGTTCTGTTCTCAAAGTGTTTTAGAAAACCAGCTCCACAGACCATGGCAGGAGAACTACACTCAACCCAGTTTTGTCCAGACTCCTAGACAAATCAGTAGGGGAAATGACAAGGTGATCACATGGACCATAAGGACCATGAGGATTGCTTCTTACATTTGTTATGGTAATTCAGTGCAATATTTCTTTTCCTCTAAACAGCCCTGGGGTACTTTAATCAAGTAAAAGTAGGTGAAAGGCACAAACTAAAGCATGACTGCTTGACCATAAATCATCATTAAAAAAGGAAGAATATGCAATGAGTAACTTGATCTTGATAAATAGCACAAACAACAAGCTCATTTGGTTAATCCGGAATATTTAACTGCCTATCACAGTAACAGTAAAAAAAAATATTTTTTAACGGTACACAACTAATAAATCGCCTATAACACTAAGATGAAACCTAACCTCAAAAGAAAACAGAAACAGAATATTATACTCCGAACATTAGATTAGGCACAACCCATTTTAAGATGGCTCAGTTCACAATTTTTCAACTTTACATCCTGGATTGAATTTTTTTTCCTCTGGTAAGCAACATGAACATGTGATCGAATCAGATGTTTGCTGTTTCTTAATTCCATTTCAGCACAACACATTTATGGCAAGAGCAGTAACTGTAACTGAAGGAGGTATACAAGTTAGAGAAGTCCCCTTAGGCTTGTAGAAATTTGCTTATCATATGTAAACAATGTCAAAGCCCTACTCATACTACTTGTGGTAAGCAGCACTGTTTCCAAGTCGGTTTACAGTGCAAATAATCTAGGACATGTTGTTGTATACACAATATATAGCCAAATCTCACTGGGAGCCAAATGTCTACAGTCACATGGTCTATACCATTACATCCCCAGCATTATTCCTCAAATAATGTTGAACAAATCCATTTTTTTAGGCAACTGCTCGTTTTTCTCACTAACCGGTATGTAGGTTGGGAGTCCTGGCCTGCTCTCCAAGCGGAGTTACATCTTCCCATGTTCGCAAGCTTTTCCTCCAGGTACAGCGATTTTTTTCCCATGTACACGGTGCCCTATCTAGCATCCTCCACCTTGCAACCTTTGTATCTTTCTGAACACTCACCCCTGAACTGGATCAAGCTTGAAAGCAAACAACTCTGAGCGATAATTACAGGCAGAAAGAGATGAAGAAGAAATTCTGGATTCAAGTCATACAAAATTAAACAGCTATAGTCTTATGCCGCCTATATGATCAGAAGTACACAAAATTCCTATTCAAGTAAAGATGCTGCTCGGCTATAAGTAAGTGTAGTATGCTCAAACTGAAATGCTTTGTTTAAAAATGGTAGTAATTTTGGAATAATAAAGGAATAAAGGAAGGCATTTTGAGCAAATCAGTTCGAGATGATAATATGATGGTTTACACTGGAACAATTGCAGTATTTCACTGTTATATTGCATGTTGTATGGTACTGAATAATCTCTGGGAGTATGTATTTTTGAACACCCCCAAAGTTCCGAATATTTTTTAAACATTTGGTCTTATCGATAAGATCTGATGTGACAAATAGCAACTATTAAAAGTAAATCTTAATCTTAGTAATGCACTCTGGTTTGAACCCAACAGTATAAAAAATGTGCATCACTAAATTAAAAAGTGTGGAACCATGATGGTGGCTTATCTCTGTGCAAGTACATTACAGAGGCTGACTCAAAGCTGCAGATCTCTTCCACATGGCTGATTAAAAAACACACGCACAGAGCACTGTGTGCGTTTGTGAGTGAGACTATTAATAGCAGAATGAAGATAAAGCTCAGTGAACTGATCCAATGGGTGAGACCTGGTCATGCACGTACCTTATACAAAATCACACGAAAATTAAATTAGTAATACACGTATTTGCATCCAAATACACATGAGGTATCCACAGAGCGCCTGCATCACAGTAGGACAACTGGCTGACTCATCTCGTTAGCAACAAACAGCGATCTGCTACAAGCTTCCCACCATTCACTTCTGTTCATTTATTTAAACATAAAACACATCAGCCCCAACATTTTATTTACATCACTAATTCGTTAATTTAATCAAAAAACCGCACACAAATCACAAAACCTTGCTGGTGGCTGCCGAGAACCTGTGTTCTCCTTCTTCCCTCCCGTGGTGTAATGGAACAGCCCAATTTCACCTTTACAGCCCCTTCCCACCCCCAGAGGAGTGGTCTACCCAACCCAGCTACCCGTTTGTACCACTACTATCCTACTCCCTCTCAATTTCTCTGTAATACAGACACTGACGACAGCGCTGCAGAAAACTGAATCACACCATCTGTTTACTGCCATTTTCAGTCAGTTGGTTCACGTGCACAAAACAAGCAACTCGCATGACACACAGATACTAAATTTCACTGTCCCTGTGCAGAGAATGTTGCCTGGCATTGTTTTCTCACCCTTATTAAATGAGGGTCACGGCAAGCTGTGACCTTGAGAGGGAAGCTGTGAAAGACAGCAGACGGCTGCCAGCCTCTGTGGTGCACTGCAGGAAAAGGAATACAGACACAAATAAGAGAGTTGGGTTGGTACGATGGGTGAAGCTTCTCTCTCGCTTATCTATCTATCGCTTGTTTCGATCATCTCCTTGTGCTCAGCTCTCTATAGCATGTTTACAGTCCAGCGCTACACCTGGACCACTGCAGGCTCCGCCTGTGCATGCGTGTGTGAGCGCATGTGTGTATACGCGCGGGTCCTCTGGGTCTTTGTTTAAGGCAGCCATGTGCACAGTGCAGACTAACAATGCAGTGCCAAGCTATAAATCCAACGAGTAATGAGAACAAAACAATACTAAAAACAAAAGCAGCAGAGCTTGGTGACACAAGAACTGATTTAATAACCTGCAATATAGAGACCTGCTTAATCAGAGAGGCAAACAATATTGTCATAATAAATGATAGTCATTAGTCAGTGCCACATTAACAAATCACTGTTTCATGTCAACAAGAAAGAAGTCCCTGCATAACGCAAGGTACAGGAACCACCACAACGAAAAATGAGCATCCATTGTGTCCCAATTTCTAGGCCTTCAGAAGAGTCAGGGCTTAGTTGCACTCCGTGATCCTTTCATGCTCAAACAGAACATTTAAACTGTTAAAATGTTAGCTGGCGAGTGGGAAGCAGGGACACCACACAGCACACTTAATGTCTATTTTTGATTAGTTTCATTTACCATATAGAAACATTTTGTAGTTGTACAACTACAGACTGTAGTCCAGTTGGTTCCCTACATGCTTTTTTTATTTCCCTTTACTCTGTTCTTGAATTCAGATAACTTTATTCATCCCCTAGGGGCAATTGAAGGGAATAAATGTCCAGAATGAATGGTCAGTAAGCCCACGGAATCAGCACAGATCAGTCATTATTCAGGTGGTGGATCATTCTTAGCACTGCAGTGACACTGATGTGGTTCCTGTATGTTAATGTGTGTTGTGCTGGCATGAGTGAATCAGCTATAGAAGTGTTTCTGGAGTTTAAAACAATGCTCAGTCACTGTGTTGCTCCACCCTGTAAATGTAAAGTCAGAGACAGTAGCTCATCTGTTGTGTTAGTCATCCTTAAATCCTTTATTAGTTCTCACATGACGCTGCATATAGAACTCGGGTGGCTGGACATTTTAAGTTGGTGGACAATTCTCCGTTCAGCAGTGCTGCTAGGTACGACCCACTCGCAACAGCAAAACCCACACTAACACACCACCACCACATCAGGGTTACTGCAGTGCTGAGAACGATCCACCACTTAATTAGTGATATGTGGTGGTCCTGCTGGGGTCCTGATCATTAGAGAACAGAGTAAAAGGGGATTAAGAGTATGCAGAGAAACAGACTACAGTCTGGAACTGTAGAACTACAAGGCGTATCGATATGGTAAGTGAGACTGATAAAATGGACAGCGAGTGTAGAACCCTAATAAAAGGTGTAGCGCCTAGTAGAGTGTCCGACCGGGCGTAAGCAAATAAACATTGCATAGGCGGTATGCAATGCTGAGAATTTTAGTGCATCGGAGGTGCCCCAATTATCTGCAGAATGACAGCACAAAAGTCAAGAGCTGCATTTATACATGCAAGGATGTTACATTTCATTATTTTGCATATTAGCTACATAACAACAAGCTCAAAATTTGTAACACCTGCAAGTCCCACCAACCCTACAACGTGCATACCGACCAGACACAGAAAGCACTGTATACACAATCACTAGGCTGACCTTCGAGCAACGTCCAGGGTGTCACCGATAGGTGTGCGACGGACCCTGCTATGTAACATGCAAAGTGACTGTGCTGAATCAATAGAGAAACCGATCGGATGTAGCCATGAAGGGACTGATGAGAATGATAATGTTGGCTCTGTGGTGACGTGTCTGTGTTGTTGCATGCCTGATCTGCAATACATTACCCACATAAAAGACAGAGATACAGACAGAGAAAGAGAGTACAGTAATGTAGAAAGTGAAAGTGCTAGAGGATGGAGAATTTCAGATTGAGCAGAGTTAAGATGTGTAACTCTGGCACATGATGGGTGTGGCCGCAAAAACACAATGAGATACATGTATGAACCATGACACTGCCTTTGGTAAGGCTATGCACTGACACACCACAGTACTGCCATCACACTGTCCATCCCTATTGCTTATGTCTGTGTGCAACTCCACTTTGCTCAGGGTAGGCAGAACACAGCAGAAACCACATTAAAAGGGACACCATTTCAATGGCTGTGACAGCAATTAAAAGGCTATAAAAACAGCTGTTTATTTAACTGGATGGTTGAGTGCATTTCTGCTCAAGTGTGTAAATGTTCAGGCTCTGTGTTTAATTAACGATCCAGCCAGTGCATTTGGAAGACAGAGCGAGTGGGGCAACACTGAGGTGAAGCACCCCATTTGGACGTTGTGCTAATGAGGGGACACGTGTGTGTGTGTGTGTGTGTGTGTGTGTGTGTGTGTTTGTGTGTTAATATAGCATTTTTTCCAATGGAGCATTGTTTGAAAGCACTTCGATTATCTAAGGCCAATGTTTTATAGAAGAAATTTGGGGAGAACCAAGAGTCATTATCCTTGGGCCTGTTAAATGTAAGGTTTAAACAAAGTTATCTAATTAATTCATTTGTTTATAATTTAAATAAACAGAAGCTAAATATTAAAGGAGAGAACATATCTAAAATAATAATTAATTAAAATAAAATGTATATAGACTAGGCATTTAGATCAAATGTGATATTAAGAAGAATATAATTAAATAGAGAATATAAAGCCATGGCTAGTTAAGGCAATTGTGAAAATAGATAAATACTTTGATGGCATGGCATGCCTAGTCACCCAGTGGAGGAAGAGAGTTACTGCCCTCTGTCTCAGCAATGGTGCGAGGTCTGGAACAGATGATGAAGACAGTTTGGGTGGAGCTGTGGGACTGTAATGGAAGAACATCTTAATGTTTAGAAACCATAACATACAATCCCTGGCAAGAATTATGGAATAACCACTTTTTGAGGAAGATCTTTTAATTGTATAATTTTGTAAAAAAAAAAAAAAAAAAAAAAAAGTTAATCACTGAGGCATCGCAACGTTTTTTATTAAAAATTCCAACCTTTTGGCAAAAATAAGAATAATTTTTTTTTAAGTAAATAAATATATTTATTGTAGTTAGTCATAATTGTGTTTTTGGATCAAGAAGAGGAAAAAAATTATGGAATTATGGAACGATGGAACTTCTAAAACAAACAGCTGCATCAGATTAAATCAAATTAGCTGTCAGTTAAAAAAAGTGCTCACACCTTGGAGAGCTGTTGCTCTTCCATTCGGCCTAAACGATGTTTGGTGATGATGACTTAATCTTTCAAGATGATAACACATCTTGCCATAAGGCAAAGGATGTAAAAACATTCCCTCAAGAAAGACAAATAATGTCTGATCTTATCGTATAGTCCAGATCTTAATCCTGTTGAAAATCTCTGGTGGAAATTGAAATTGAAGAAAATGGTCAGTGATAAGACCCCAACCTGCTAAGATGATCTGGCAACAGCAATAACAGACCGTTGGAAACGGACTGATAAAGAATATTGTTTGTCATGAATTTAGTAAATGCCACAGAGAATTTAGGCTGTTAGAAAACCTAGAGGTGGTGCAACAAAGTCCTAATGGTGCATTGTTCTTTCATGATTTCATAAAATGTACCACAAAACTTTAGATTATTAATCCCCAGATCTGCCCTTAGTCTAAAGACAGGACGAAAAGACAGGACGACAGGACGAAAGAAACCGATCAGAAACTGATCAAAGAAACCGACCAGCCCAGCCAGCCAGGTGCTCAAGGGCATTTGGCCAAGACATGACACCAGACTCTGGACATAGGAACCTGAGCTAAGTCTAAGTGTAAATAAGTAGGTTTTAGTCTAGACTAGAGGTTATTCTATAGCTGGATGCCACGTACAAGAAAGAAATTTTCTAGTTAGCACTAAAACTACTTGAACTTTATTTATAGATTCACGAGAGCATTCAGTCAGTAGAGCTTTACAGTAATCCAATTAGCAATATTGCTAATGTGTGCATTAAAGGAGAAATCTGAATCAAATGTGACACCTAAGATAGACGTAATGTTACTGAACAGCCATCTAGGTTTAGGATAGATAACTTGTCTCTCATAACCTTGGGTTAAACTCATAATTCATCAGTTTTACTGAAGTTTATTTAAAACAGAAACGTAAAAAAACAACCAATTATTGTTACTGATTGTAGGGTTGTCAGTTAGTGTTGGCTCATGTGTAAATTCTATATCATCTGTATAGCACAGGAAACTAGACTCCAGAGGGACACCATACTTTACTTTTAAGAGCAGAGATTATTTACATTAAACAAACCGGTATCAGTCAGGATCTAAACCAAGAAAGTAGTGTCTTATGTGGAAGTTTACTAATTAGAAGTTTAGAAAGTTTCAAAATAGAATTTTAAAGTATCCCCTAACTTTTGTGAGCAGTACATATCTTTAGTTTAGCAAAACAGACATTCTGGTTGTAAGTTGTTGGTTACATGCTCGAGCAAATGGTAATCTTAGAACGGAACTATGATTACAGCAGAGCATCACATTCGGATGGATTCTAAAATCTACTTTTAAGTGGATAAGTTTAAGTGTGTTCTTGCTTTTTTAAATAATAAAATAATTTACAACTAAAGCCATGTCTGTTGATAAGTAACTGTTGTACTAAGCAGGAAAGGAAGTTAGCAAATTTCTGCATAAGGACCCAGAGGGTGTTAAATGGTGATGAGCTGGAAAAATAGATTTTTGACTTGCATAAAAATATATCAGTCACATTAAGAATCAGTATTTTAGACAAAGTAGCCATGCATTAGTATTCAGCAATAATGCCTAGATCTTTCTCAGCAATGAAAGATAATTATTGATCTGGTCCAAGTTTCATTAAGGCAAAGTGTGTGTAAGAAGTTATCAGTAATCATTTCATTTACAATCATTACTTTGCTTGTAAGTTATCTAACGTTAGTTAATCTTTATTTATGTTTTAATTTAGTAGCATTTCAACTTTGCTCAAGTGGTATTAATGGGACTAAAGTATGCCAAGAAAATATTGTTCACTGTTTTCAGAAGAGAGTGATTGTGCAGTTATGTGTGAATATTATATCTAATATTATATTTGCACTGCCAATAATACACATTTAGTGATGCCCTTAATGACTCACATCAAAACAGAGCAGTTTACTTAAATTGTTTTAATACCCAACTTGCTGGGTGATGATTTCAATTTTACCCTAAACCCCTGCATTAGACTGCATCAATTAAAAATAATAGCTATATACTGACTTAGCATCAAAGAACCACTTTTGTCTGCCTTGTTAGGATCAATATCAATCCATGAAAAAGTCAATCCAAGTTTTCCATCAGGTAATGAATATGTATCTGACTTTGGTATAGGAAGCCTTGGAGTCGATCAATTACGCAAGAGAAAATAACTCATTGCATAGATTCCACAAAGCTACTAGCAGTACCCTTCCTACAAAAAGTGAGAGACCCACTTGAATGTTCAAGCTACAGACTTATCTCATTCATTTGTGAAAATGTAAAAAAGGAACAAGCCCAATTCCAATGAAGTTGGGATGTTGTGTAAAACATAAATAAAAACAGAATGCAATGATTTGCAAATCATCTTCAACCCATATTCAATTGAATTGAATTCAAAGACAAGATATTTATGGTTAAAGGGAGAAACGTTATTATTTTTTGCAAATGGTTACTCATTTTGAATTTGATGCCTGCAAGACCTTAGAAAATAGTTGCGACAGGGAAACAAAAGACTGGGAAATTTGAGGAATGCTCAAAAATGCTTGTTTGGAACATTTCACAGGTGAGTGTCATGACTGGGTATAAAGGGAGCATCCTCGAAATACTCAGTCGTTCAAAAACAAGGATGGGGTGAGCTTCACCACTTAAGTTTAGGAACAACATTTCTGATCGTGCAATTGCAAGGAATTTAGGGATTTCATCATCACAGTCCATAATATCATCAAAAGACCTAGAGAATCTGGAGAAATCTCTGCAAGTAAACCAACGATGAATACATGCAACCTTTCATTCCTCATTGCATTACACTGCATTAAAAACCATCATTATTTTGTAATGGATGTTACCACATGGGCTCAGGAACACATCAGAAAATCATTATCAGTAAACAAAGTTCATCTCTCCATCAACAAGTGCAAGTTAAAACTCTACCATGCAAAGCAAAAGCAAAAGCAAACACCGCTGGCTTCTCTGGGCCTGAGCTCATCTGAGATGAACTGACACAAAGTGGAAAAAGTGTCCTGTGGTCTGACGAGTCCACATTTCAAATTGGTTATGGACATCGTGTCCTCCAGGCCAAAGATGAAAAGAACTGTCCGGATTATTATCAGTGCAAAGTACAAAAGCCAGCATCTCTGGTTGTATGGGGGTGTGTTAGTGCCTGTGGCATGGTCAA